>SJOL01001569.1:34292-67597 GCA_004794785.1 Opisthorchis felineus | reverse complement strand
CCCCCAACACTGAGTTACATTCACATCACTCGCAAACCAATGAGATTGAGAAATTCCAAAGCAGATGACGTTTGGAATAGAAGAAAACCGAATAAGCTCTTCACAAAACTGTGACCAATATGTACCATATCACCAGCTGGATGCGTTGTGAATGCTGACTTCGGAGAAATTAGAGGACTTGCTTGCACAAAGGTACTCGATATTGTGTGAACAGACTCAACCCGTTTCTGTCTACACGTCCATGGTGCCATGTGGCATGATATTTCTCGGGGTACGATCTAACTCATAAACCGGTGTTACCTCTGATTTATTGAACGTTTAAATGAAAAATGAAATTACTGTTACGATAAGTAAAGTATGACGAACTGAGAAGACTGATCAGCAGAACATGCCTGTTTTTTATGGGTTGCTGCCGCAACTAGGTGATCGTATCGAATTAAGCAGAAGTCATGAAGTCATTTGCGCTAGAGGATGTGACGTAGTTCCGTCAGCTTCCGAGCGCACATAATTCCGAGGCCCTAGTTATGGTATTTTTTACTGGTCCATTCAGGTGGTCCCTCCAGAAGAGGACAAAAGCAACTAAACCCAAGCGTCTCCACAAAACACCGCCGGATGGCTAGATAACTTACCGGTCAACTTCTTCTGAACCGTTGGTTCTTCAGCGCCGATTGTCTGCTCCATAGTTGAGAGCTCATGATGTCCAGCTTCGTTGGGCCACTGGCTATAGACCAAGATCTCGGTTGTAACCGCAATCAGCAACAGCCCATCACGTAGCCAAATGGCCCGTTTGTGTCGTCCAGATGGAACAGGGTATAGTGGGTTGCTTTTTACGACCTGATGCTCACCGACATGAGCTGTGTAAACACGAGTGGATGCCACCCGTTTCCAAGTTAGGTAAACCTCCCCAAGTGTGGTCATCAGAGTGGATGGGGCATGTGGGTGAGACTGTGTAGGGTTGACTGTCTGACAGGTCGGGGCGTAGACAAGAACCTGTGAGCCGAGCATGATCGACAGAAGATGACCACCGTCCTCCGTGCTAACCCAGTCCAGTTGGACGACTGCCGGTAGCTAAGGTAACATGGGAGGGAGAGAGACAAACCCACAGTGAACCTTTTCGCCAGCCACTACTTGAGGAATAAAAATATTTTCGACGGTGTTCCCCATAACCAGAAACGCGCAAGCTGTGCGCGAATGTAGTTTGACGAGAACATGTTTCTGCAAGTATTCTGGAACGCAAAGGCGAGCATGCGGTGAGGGTCACTCACAAGAAAACCAGGAAACAGCACGCTTTATCCGACTGGCGTACACCAGTCTCCATTATTCCCAAAAATGTGGGTGCGGTCAGAGTGGTGGGTTACCGCGAAGTAAGCGAAGTAAGGTAGACAGTGAGACGTCTCACCGATGTGCGTATGACTCACAGGAAATAGTCGCTAAAAAGAACCATCGTCCATGATCAAACGACGTACTTACGAAGATTCCCTCGTCCACAGCTGTCTTCATCAGCCTGCAGCTGACGAAAGATTTCTTTTTTTAGAGAGAACAATCTGAGTATTCAAAACCGTAGTATATATAGAGTAGATGCTCTCCGAACATACCCCCACGCACAGAAAAAAAGTATGCACTTGATGGGTTGGTTCATTGAATAACGTACTGAATTTAACAGACTATTTCCAAGCTCCGATCAAAACCATTTTCAAGGCTTAATTAAGTCAAGATCTTTCTCAGAAGTGATAGAAAAATTACCCAACATGCTTTTCCGATGCCAAATAAGGTGTCCATATCCCTCTGGAGACTATCTAGTGGAGGATCAGTTAAAGTTTATTCAGAAACGTTTTGCATGCAAGTTAACACACCAACTGGAAATTAGGGTCGAAAGACTTCACACTATGAGCTGAACTGTACTGATTGCAATGCCGTCTATGAGCCATCATCGAGGACAACGACGACCAATTATTACTCGCACCACAAGTGCTCCATGGGACTCCACTATGGACGAGTGATACGGCAACCGCACATTTGCGTCGAGGTTGTTGGTGAAAGCAATCAACCCAGCTGCGTCAATGGAAAGGACGGCTGCAGCGTTTCCTCCGCACAGATGGCGCCAATTCGTCCGGAGGACAGGGAACAACGGCAAGCACTAGTCACACCTAGCATCATAACACTGTTGGTGTATTCAACCCCTTACCTTCTTAAAAGCAACAACCTAATACAAAGAGTGTCACCCAAAAAGACATGGTCATACAAGGCGGATGTAGCGGTCCCCATCCAATTCCTGTGTGGTTTCGACATGGTCAGGCAGTTAACGGCTAGTTACCGCCGCTGTAGACTGCACTGTGAAACACCTGACGAAGATCACGCTTTGGTACCTGAAACATTGAATATAATGAGTTTTGTTCCGAGGCATTTAGAACTTTGCACCGTGAACAAAACGCATATGACGGAAAAACTCTGAATGCGATCAAAACACTTTCGGTCTGAAATCCACTCAGTTGACTATGAGTTTTGTGCAACGGCATTGTGCGAAACCTTTGGTTGCAGAAGATGTTGAATTTCACGTAAAATATGACTTGGAAAGCGATACGTTCGTCTACATTTAAGTCTTCCACCGGCCTGCAAACCTGACCAGATTCGAAACACTAGCCAGGAAGCGTTTGTTCGGTCAAGCCCCAACAAACTACTCGGATGACCTTCAGTAGTTGTAAATGGCCCTACACACAGAGAAAACTCAATTAAATGTCAATTAAATGGCACCGGCAGCTGTAGCATCAGGAGGATGGCAATTGAAAGCGGACCCAGAGCAAAACCGCGGATACATTAAATGAGTGCTACCTCAGAAAGAACATATTCTCACTTGTTGATTCCGGTGAGAATGTCCTTGATGGAAGTCCAAGCTCAGATCGATCGTATCCTCCAGGATCCATTCACATCCACCTATTAAGCCGAGGAACAAGAGAGGTGTGGGGGGAGAGTGGAAAATAAAGGAACAATGCATAGGAAATTCATCTACCAAAAAGGATTGTGAAGAAGGAAGAGTGCGAAGCAGACGAAGTTGAGTAAGCTTACGTACCACTTGATTCACATTCATAAATGACTACTAGAATTTTTGGAATGCTCAATCCGGACTGTGGTACAGGCACCGAGACGGCGCCTTCGGATGTCAGGGGAGCGTAAGCAACCGCGATCCGTCCACTGTAAGCACAGTCCACATCCAGGATCTTCGGAGGGTGGTGACTGTCGAGTTCGATGCAACTGGACAAAGCATGCGCCAGTGGCATTTGCCATTCAGACCAAGTAAACGTTTCCCCACCTGATGTAAGACGGGAGAGGAGAAAAATCAAGACATTCATTCAGTTCGAAAAAGGAGGACACAAGTGATGGATCGCCTGAAGTCGAGCTGCGTGAGAATATAGGATGTCCGAATATGCGAAAACTGATAATGACTAATCAAACGAGAATGCTGTGTATCCCAAAAAACCAAATCGCTCGGATGTCGCTCCATTTTAGTATATCGCAGAAACACAGCGACTCACCACCATCTTCTTTTCTTACTGAGCGCACTTTATTAGTAAGAAGATAAGCGATAACATGAACCAACAGCAGCGCAGGCGATAAGCTCGTTTATTGGGTATATAGATCAGCTGATCTGGCAAAAAATAAAGTCCTGATGACAGAAACCAACAAAGTACAGAATACATTCCTTACCGAGCAAGGAACCAGTTTGTTGCGCAACACACCGCCAAAAACGTAGACAACCATCAGAGCAAGCCGATACAATGAGGTAGGGCGGAGGCGCATTGTAAGTCGACAGGGTGGCCCAACTGACGTGTGCCGCAGAAACTTCTGCTCGCGTGATGAGGACACCCGAAGGAAGTGGCAGTTCACAATCGTTCACCTTGGGAGTACATGAAAGAAATGGACAATAACATGATGCTTACAACAAGCATGGGCGTGACATGCAGAAAATAGAGCCAAATGAATTTAGCTAGATTTATATGCCAAGGCGCTTCCAGCACTATCGATCGCAACAACCACAGCTGACAGCATCGTTGTGTGAGACCCTGTGTAATTCTCGAGTGAGATCTACGATTGCTTACCACCAAGCTTCTATATGAGGTCAGCAACACGAGTGAATAAATAGACAAAGACAAGCAAAAGGAGCTTCCGACTCTTTGAGTCAACTAGGATGATAGTTCGAAAACCACGTGAAGCCGTATTATGGATCACGTCGTTAGGCATCTTGATTTGCCATCGACTCTCTCAGGGGATCGGATATAGAGTCGTTGATCTAGAACTCACTGAAAGTGATCAACTCAGGGCCATTCGCCTTTATTGAGTCGTACCAGGTTACTGTAGGAAAAAAGAGCTTATGAATACTTGGACAGAATTTTTAAGTGCTTGATCTTGGGGCATGTATCTGCCAATCATGCGCTTACAAGCATTCAAGTCGACCACGAAGACGTGGACTCTGTTAACCAGAAAGTAACGTCAGGGAAGTTGGATTAATGTAAAACCCGATTTCATAAATGATCACATCGGGTAGGTCCTTTTGGATGAATGAAGTCCAAATGGTGAAGAAAGTATGTAGGCTGGATCAAGGACGATTTCCTGACAGGTTATTTGATACATTGAAGGCCAAGGGGAAAGCAAATGTTGAAAAAATAGACATTATACAAACAGAACGACCGACGCCAATGGGTAGGAATCGAACCAGTGTCCTCCGCTCACTGAACTGCCAAAAATGTCACTTCGCAGCACGCATGCACTTGGATATGACGTTCATCCATCCCATATCTACCTAATGGATGGGCGACCGATGTTCTGGAGTACTCATTGTGTGGTTTTCTCCGCCGTAGCTGATCCTCGCTCACTTGCCAGAGGCAGGAAGGGAACAGTGGCACCCTTCGTCGTGTAAGTCGGCTAACCGCGTGAGGAGTGCATGTATACTCAGGTGGCAACAGAACTCAAGGACAGGCCGTAGAGACCCGCAGAGATTTAAGTCAAAACATTTAGTGGCTAAACTCAATTGCCTTTCACCTTACTTGTGATCTATCATTGAATGACAATTTGTAGAATATGACTTCCAATTCAATCGTATCCCCAACAAATATGAACGCGACACACCTAGCCTTCTACATCGGTTTGTTCATCCGGCTAGATAAGTGCCCTGATAGTTGAAGTCAGTGCAAGCATTTCGCACATTTAAGTGATTTGTGGCAAACTGCGTCACTCATTGTGGAAAAGTCGATGCTCATTGAAGTGCACGGGTAATGTATGCAGTACAACTACTCTATAGCTGAAACAACTGGCGACTGCAATGCGGAGAAGCGAAACGCCTTCAAACATGCAAAAACCGTGGAAATGTCGACGATTACCGCGATACCTCTGTACGAATTCATTCACATAAGTGACGGCGACTTCTTGGAAAATGACTGAACTACATTGCAAAACTTAGTCATCCAAAAGCTCATGTTGGGCAGGCTGCAAAGGGGACGGGGGCAAAACTGAAGCAGCTGTTGAAAAACCGAATGCCGGGACATTATCACGCTTTGTGAACGTGGATCACGGTCATTTTGCCTGTGTTTATACCATGACTGAATAATGTTGCCACTTTTTGGCAGAGCTGTGTGCGCATCCTGTGAAAAACACTTCAGCTAGAGAGCGAGAGAGAGAGCGCTGAGCGTAAAACTACTGATCAGAGGATCCGCGATCCCAATACACCTCTGGCCTTTAGATTGATCCTGTCCAAGCTCGGCTCATTCGTCAGAATCTCAGCCCTGGAACTTGTTTGAAGGCGTATGGCTGTCATGCGCCAAAAGGGCACAACAACTGGACGATCATCTGCGAAAAACCGTCAGATTAACACAACGCGACGTACATAAATTGCGCAAATCAGGTCATTCGGTAAACCTGACCACCACTATCGTATGAAAGTTCCACAAAAGTATTGAAAAAAGGAAAGTGAAAAACTCGGAGATGAGGCGTGAGCGTACACCTATGTCACAACCCAGGACAATGAAAAAATAACCGTGATAATAACCAACTTACCTTCTCCAAATCACAAAGCAAATCGTCAAAAGCGGACAAACGGAGAGGAACCAGAGATTCCGGAGGTGACTGAGAAGGACTGGCTTCAGTAGCTACACGCACGCGCCACATTTCCAGTCTGGTCTGTAAAAGTTGGGTAAATGATCAAGATAATCGATATGCTGATTATAAGGAAGTTGCAAAAAAAAACACAAATGATTAAAGCGTCCAGAAGAAAATTTTGCCCTTACTGAAGAAAACAAAAAAAAATGAGGTTTGACAGTGAAGAACAGTTTCTCAGGGACGTGCAACGCTCGTTCATTTATAGGTATTGAAGCGTGAACCAAATCCCAATGCACGGACCACAAGCTGAACTACCTGGAACGGCCACACAGCCACTCGGAGCGTTTTTTATTTGGCCATTTGACCACAGTTCGCACAGCTGCTACACACCAAACGAATATCTATCAGGAACCACCATCAACGAGAAAACGCCTGTTCGTAAATCCCACTTGCTTCATCTCTCCGACGTAGAAGGCGAGCTACATTCTTAAAAAATGTACCGTTCCTACAGCAAAGAAAATTGGGAAAATACACAATCGCGGGATTTTCAAGGTAGTCACAAGAACACTGGATCCATGGAAGATGAAGAGCAACCCTTTGAGGGAAGCATAAGATGGAATGTTGCTAGCCAACAAGTGTTTGGATCACAAACAAACACATACACTCAGGTCACCCAGACGGATAGTACAGGGTCGATTGTTTGAGACCGCCAGATGTCTTTTCGTTGGTAGTGTATTTCGAAAAAACCTACGTCAGTTGGCGGGTCAGTTCCACATTGCTCACTTTGTGTAAGTTTCACCAACGGGGAGCAGCAAGAACCACAAAAGAATACCTCACACTGGGGCTGACAATATAACTGCGTGTTTGATATTGTTTCCGTTTGATTCCTCAATCAGGACAGAGAGGGCATTTGCGATTAAGCGGTATTTTGCCTTCAGTGAACATTATCTCAAACAAGTAATTCGATTCTATGTCCATCGGGCGATTACGCTCACGAATCCAACTTTCCTGCTGTACTCCAACGGAAGAAGCAAGGTGCCGCTGTACTTCAGTAAATTTAGTTTCCACGACATGGACTGACTGAAAACAAAGGTGGACTGGATTCGTACCCTTAAGATCGCTGCAAACAATCTGGAAACTGGAGTCAGTCAGTTTACCGGCTACAAAACCATGCACCAAGGTACGTTGGTTGCAGCTGCTACAGTTTCGGTCACTGGAAAATGGGAGAAAGTGGAAGACGCAGCCAAGCATTGGAGACGATAGCATGATCAGTTAGTTTGGGCAACTGGAGAGATACATATTGAACGCGATAGGTTTGGTGAACGGGCGCCACTGATTGCATGATTGAAACCATGTCGGTAGTTCTTCAAACGCACGTATTAGAATTTCCAGGCCCAGTTTCATTCCACTTGCATTAGTTGAGTGTTCAGGCATTTCATAGAGGCACGGCCGATGATAATGCGTGTTCACCAAACGTTGAACAGACAGCCTGGATCAATGTCAAAGTGCCATTTAAATAGCGCGAGGCCCCTTGAAACTTTTCCACTCGCCTGTTCTCAATAAAGCTATTGTGTTCCTTGCTGGCGAGTGTTTTTTCCGACACTAAGACACTGGAGCGGGGACAGCAATTAGATACAACAGAATGGCGTGAGTAACTTACTGTCGCGATTATGAACTGATTCGTACAGCCGGTCCAGCTCAATGGAAATCAGTCATTTTGACCATTCGACCTTCATGGTGTGTCACGTGGTGCACCAATTGTTCGAGCTATCTGAACCAAAACTGGATGCGAGTTTGCTTCTGGTTCGTCATGAACGGTTACCAAACATCATGTAATAAGAACTCGCGTGGGAAAAGCTGATTACGTTCAAAAGTTGAGGACAGTCTTTTTGACTGTCTGCTAATTCTAGTTGAGCAGTCTTATAATCGAATAGGTCGACAAGTGACCTGTGTGCGCTTTAACCAAAGTCTGTTCTACAGGTATTTCACGTGACTCATTAAAAGTGACCACTCAATTATCAGCTGATCAGCAACAGAATCGGTGTCTTAGTGTCACGAAACCCCGTATTGATTTGACGTAGATCATGAGTCGCCTAGAGTAATTCACCAAAAACATTCCGAAAGGTATACATATTCAACAAACGTTCACACATACAATATCGCCTCGCGAACCAGTCATCACTACCCAGACACATTTCCTCAGTTTATTGCAACCACCCCCTGTGGATGGATGGATGGGCTACAAGGAACGCGTGGTGACGTATTTGTGAGGATTTTCGTGATTTTCACAGCACAATCCGGACCATGAAAAATGGAGGATTCGGTCCCCTCAGGAGATCCACATTCGTGCGTCTCGAACACTTGACCGGGAATGCTGCGTCGAATTCTTCACAGGTGTGACTTGCCTTGAGAGTAGCACTATATTCGGCTATGGACTTTACCAGCGCAAAAGTTATAGAAAGCGGGATAGAACATGATATCTACATTGCGAAGTAATGTAGAAATAAGACCAGTCAACAGCACAGAAGCGATAAGGCAAACAAACCAGCCCTCGATTAAAACGAGCACATACCCGTGGACAATAATCAACAAATTCATTGCGGTCTTCCGTCGTACGACGCCAACCAGTCAGACGGACAATCAAGTAAGTGGTATGCGACGAATGAGCAGTGAGTGGTCGCAATGGAGTGGTTCGTTGTAAGTCGACCCGGGCAACCAGTTCGCTTGGGAACACGTGCAGCAGAAGCGTCTGAGGAGTGAATGACTGCAATGAAACATACGGAAAATCAAGAGACTTACTATGTATATTACCAATCTGCGCGTAGAAAGAAGACGCAGCAAATCGGGAAGACCGGTTACACGGTAGTGTCCTTATCAAGAAATACTGTCAACTGAGCACAGCGATCTCTCTCAAAAAGAAGAAACTCTGTGGCCTCAGTTTGGCCCGGCTGAACGATCGCTAAGTTTACAAAGCCTATCAGTTTGAATCAAACAGTGTTATCAAGATTCGTCCAATAACCACTAACGATCAGAATAAAACAAAGGCTACAAAATCCCCACAACTTGGTTGTTTTGGTTTTGAGTGGTCCGCTTGCACGATGACATCCTTGGAACCCGCTTAATACGAACCGGCATAGAACCAGCAACGCACCGTTCCTGTAGCCTTATAGAAAATACTCGTTAATATCTTCTCAGGGCTGTGGAAAACAAAACTTTGCCCCCTCCGTTGATTTAAGTAACACAAGGTTTAGTCTTGGCCCGATGCAGTTATGTGAAATCTGCCGCTAATTTGTGATACCGCAAGCTAAAAGCCACCGTACGGAGCTGAATGGTCACAGCGGGGTGCAAGCTTTTCATTCAAACTGACACTGATTCAACAATGGAACGAGTGATGCACCAGGATTGCGAAACAGGGGATCAACAACAACGATTCGCGTGGTAGCAATGGATAACGCAGAGTTCGAATACTGTGGCTTCACAAGCCGCTGACACAGAAAGTCCGCACTTCAAATATTGAACATAATTGTTAACATTGGTGGTTGATCAGGCGGCCGTTGATCTGTTCGCCGAGCTTGGCAATTAGCTTGCAAATGTTTCGTCACAATAAAACAACAAAGTTACCATAAAACAATTTTATGAGCGGACGAGCATTGGGTGGAGATAGCCTTGTGGCTAAACCGCCACCAGCCTATCGCGTCGTGTGCTTTGCAGAAGGACTTCCCTGATTTTTGAGCTATTTTCAACCATGCTCAGCCATGCTAAATACCCAGCTGGAAGAACTGAATCCTAGCTAAAACTACAGGTGCACTAAACGTAAACAGTAGGCCGCAAGAGCGTATCAATCGCGGGATCGGATACGTCTTACAGAACGTGTGTGTATATATGACCGTAAATAGGATAAATAATAAAAAACGCGAATATACGCCCTCAGGCAAATCGGTGAGTACAAAACAACAACAACAACACGCAGTTTTAGTAGCTTTGCAGCGCTGGCGCGATTGTTTGCAAGAGAACGACAACATTTTCAGCTCTTCTTATCTGGACGATGATTGCAAGGGACTCTTACACTACCACGGCCAATTGCCAAGGCGTTAAACAGTGCATTCAAAGTGTTTCAAGGGCACCATAGAATAGATGAACAGTGAAATGACTCACTGCTGCTTTCGGCGGATCAACCCTTCGCATCGTTACAGTTGTGCGAAGCTGGATAATACAACCCGATGTGTCTGCATTGGTTAGACTTAACAGCCTCTCCTCCTCATCGGTCGACTTTGTTGTTGTTCCACGACCCAAAGTCTGTTGTAGTTCGTCACCAGCATCGGCAAACGCAAGGAAAAACCCAAGCTGGTCGTCGCATGGTTTGGACTGTGAAACAGCTGTATTGGCAACGAACAAGGCCACAGGGTACTGAGTTAAAGCCGTTGTGAGAACACATGGAAACCAAGCGATTTCGTGAAACCAAGGCCTTAACTGTTGCGGAGGTTTTGGAACACTGACCCGTGCAACCTCAAACAGCCCACCTCGAGACAATGAACCACCACTTTGACTAATATCTGAAGGCTCAACGGTAAATCGTAGCCTGTGCGCAGCCGATGTATGGTGACAATGTTGGAGTCGATGGCCCAGGCCACCAACAGTGCCAGACGAACTGGTCAGCGGCCCGACAGGATCAACACGCCATAGAATCAACTCACTAACACTTTCGGCAGGTGCTTCCCCAAATGATTCCGCAGAAACCGACGATCCTTTAAGCTCATAGTGAGAATTAGACAGGACCAGCGGTAGAAGAGGATGTGAGACAATGGCCTCGGTGTGAAAACGATGTCCACTAAGACGTGCACTCCCGTTCACTCCAACAATCCATTGGAATCTGGAGAATAGAAAAGCTATAATCAGGAAGCACACTCCAGTACTGAGATCAAGGGGAAACAATTTATACGGGTGGGATATGTCATGACAGGTACAAGTATCCGCTGCAATAAAAACTGAAAATATTTATCCCCCGTCAAAGGGGCGGTAGTACATGCAACCCAATGGCGCGGGATGGCCATTAATCACACGGGGACCGTGGGAAAAAATAATCTTGCTTAAACACCATTTCAGTTGCGCTAGATTAGGAAACTCGTGAACTACATCGTTTGTGAAGGTTTTGACATCAATAACAGATTCTACCGAGTCGAATCGAGGAAGTACGAAGCTAGTGACAACTTACTGGCTGGATTTGGACACATCCAGACGCCAGTAGCGCAACGATCCATTGAAATGTCTGGTGACCATGGCAACGTATTGGGACTGGTGGAACTTCGTAGCAAACACCGTCCCTAACAGTTGAGTCTGCGGGATAGGAATCAAAGTGAAATCGATAGAAACTCGAAAGTGACTGGTAATGTAGAAAGAAGTTGCATTCTGACAAGACAGTAACACATCTGTTGGATGAAAGGGAATCCGTGGAGAACGATAAATAGCGACGGCAATTCCAGCATCTTGTTGTCCAGCTCAAACTGATCTTACTGTCATTCGCTATGATCTATTCTGTACACCCGTCATATTTCCTTACAGATCTCGTAACTTAAGAATAAAGAGAATAGAAAATGAGAGGCGGATGATGATTGTAAGCCCGGAGGATGAGTGCTCCAGCGATGACATTCAGCTGCGAATAACTATATATGGAGATATGCAAACTCTGACAACACAGCGGGAACAGCCAACTAGGTGCGGAAAGTATAAAACAAAGCTCTAACACGGAAAAATGATCCTGGGGCACCGTAGTTCATGTCAAGCCGACTGCACCCGGTGTTTTTCTGACTAAATACAACTGGCTACGGATTAAATGAGTTCCTGAATACGCTAAGAATGGGCTTTGTAGGCACGAAACTTAGAACTAGATGTTATCCTACAAATGACGTCAACACTTGCTGAGAAGCTGAGAAACAAGAGTTTTGTCCTCTCCTGGGACCACAAGCAGTGCATGTTCAACGAATCGCTGAGATTAGGACTTGCCAGATCACATTTGACTAGCGGTGCTTGGTCGAAGGTTTGGACCAAATACAACCCTTTCACTACTCATGCGTTCGAGCAAAGGACGGATTTGGGTCAACGAATCACTTTAATAAACTACCCAGGTAAAGAAAATCCTCAATGTGGTGCACGCTTTGATTGGCATGAGATTTTGGTGCCCTATAAGATAAGATAATAAATAACAGTCGTTCAGCTGTTGCACCCTTTCGGTACCTAGCTGCAGTACCAACGGAAGAAAGCACAAGGGCTGGGATATTACCAGGTTCCCCAAGCCTAGACAGGAGCAGTCGAGATGCTACGGTTGGGTTCGAACCACGGACCTTCCGGTCCGTAAGCTGGCGCCTTAGGCAGTGAGCTAGCTCGAGTCCTGTGCACCTACAATACTCGGCAGCACACTCGAGTATGTCACTTTCGTGAGGCAAGAAGGCGCACAAGCCGCTGTGGTCAGTTGTCTTCTAGATCACCAGGCGGCGGTACCAAAAACCCTGTCAACAAACCTTACCAACTGATGCAAAAGTTATCGACCATATCAAGGCCACCTTCTGAGGTGGAACGATATTCCATGGTATCGAAGTCACTTCCTGCATATGACACAACTCATAAGGCCGACAGAAAGTCCTGGACAGGTTCCAAGTAGTTTCAGTGCCCGAATCTCCACCACCCTTATTTCGCACTCAAAACCTGAATCGGGCGTATGTGCAGAGAAACACCTATTCGCACACTCGTTGAATGGGTTTCTGCTATTCGTGAGAAACGGGACACACAATTACCCGTGGAAATTGTTTTCTGTAGCTTCCTCGTCGCCTTAGAAAGGACATATCTCCCCGGAATTCCTCCATTCAAGCGCCAGAGAAGGACTACGATAGCCAAGCCCCACGTAACAGTTTTGCTCCACGAAAACATTCCACCTGCAGATTCAGTTTCATTCCAAGTATCACATTGAAAAGCGTGATTTGGTTAGGTTCTGTGTTGACTTGCACTTTTCAAGCAGGGGAATGACAGTCTTCACCTACAACCTAAAGAGGATCATAACTCAGCAAGGGTTAAAAATCACCGACGCAGCTATACGCCCTAGAAAATGGACCCATATTTTATAAACACGTGTTTGAACAGCACTGCACAGAGCAGCTGATATGCCTCAAACTGTAGGCTCGCAGCCCACCCACAGTGACCAAACTGAAGTAGCCATCAATCAAATAAAAAAACAAAGCCTTGTACATGAGAAGCTCCAAAAAACGAATGGAGCTGGTTCGGGAGAATGGAATAGAGATAGGGGAGCATGAGGCTGGCATCAGCAAGCAAGCGCTTACTTCAGACAGCCCCGAAAGAGCTGCTTGTCTCCAAATCCGCGCTACAGGGTCCATCTCGGCCTTGGAATGTTGCAACTGAAGCAGAATCATCAGGCGACAGAAGAGTGTGGAGATATCACGACTAGATGGAGTGGCCTGGTCGGAGCCATCAGTGTGAATGTGTTGGTGATGGCTGCTTGGTGTTGCGGTGAGGAAAAGAAAAACACCTGGCTGTAGAGAAGCGGCTTCAATCACAGGAAAGGCTTCATGTAAGCGGGAACGAAGGCTGGAAGTAACTTGAGTTAGACGCGTGTGCCCCGAACTCGGGGTCATGGTAAACGACGATTCAATCGCGCCGGTCCGAGTACCGTTTTCCAGTAATGGAACATACTGTACACGAAGTCCTGCTGGATTAGGGACGGATGTATCAAGCCCATGAATATACCTGGGATGGAGAAATGGAGATAGAAGCGTAAATCATAGCTGGATGACTGTCAGCATTGAAACCCAGTACACATGACACTACTCACAAGGTCAGTGAGTAGTAGGCACCAGTAAGAACACCAAATTGTACGCCTGTGATGATAAATTGAAGTTAATGAGGGATTCAACCAAAATACAAATGAATCTCTTGTTTATGATAGGCATTAAGCAAATGTGCCATACGAAAACCTATCTGATGTACTCCAACAGGTGCGAAGCCGTTAGTGAGCTGTTTTTATCGATCTCACTTGGATAACTTGGATCTCGTTTGAAGTGTAAAATAGGACGGCCTTTGTGCCACTCTACAATATCCGTCCAAAATGTATACAGGTACAGTTCACCACCGTTCTATCCTCAACAGCACAATCTGCACAACAATGCACAATTGTTGGACGGAGGCAGCAGCATTTTCCAGGTGAGGCGCACTAAATTTTCAAAGATACAAGCATTTCGACAGTGCCGAAATCTCCGATGAATGCACCAGATACAAATATCCCACAAGATCGCACCGCGCTGCTAGCAACACGGATACGTTGTTGAAATGATCGTCGTAGGGGGTAGCGGTTTATTTGTTGGGCCACGCCGGAGTACTGTAGAAGACAGGATAAACTCGAGATGATAGGCAAATGGCAAACAAATCGATACACTACGGATGACCCGAATGTACAAAAATGTGAAGATGAGTGTTAACAAGGATGAATACGGTGGTCTCCGTAGAAGTACGACCATAGAAGATAAACTGAGAGCTAGATACCTGGAAAATGCAAGGCCTGAGATGACGACTACACAAAGACTCAAGGACCATCCGTACAGCACAGTCTGCCATGGTTTCAACAGCTCTGAGCTCGAAGGAACAAGAAGCACGCCAACCAGATTCGAAGTTGCTTGTGTCCACACACCGTATCGGCGGTACAGTAAGCAAGCAAGC
Source organism: Opisthorchis felineus (assembly GCA_004794785.1). Lineage (NCBI taxonomy): Eukaryota > Metazoa > Platyhelminthes > Trematoda > Opisthorchiida > Opisthorchiidae > Opisthorchis > Opisthorchis felineus. Next base: position 52,792 of record SJOL01001569.1, on the reverse strand, counting down.
AAGTAAACCGGACCTCCGTTTCACCTGAAATCCACCTTTGCATGTATAAAAATGGTTGGACAGCCCAGGTTCATTGAAGTATATTTCATAATGATCACGTCCTAGACAGCAAAGGGTAAACCTACAAACCATCTGGTTCAGTAGCCAAACCCATGGAAAAAACACTATCGTAAGTTGAGCGGGAGTTATGTGGATGGATGGATCTTTTATGATAACAAAATATATCGTAGAAGTTAGTCACCATGCTGCTAACTTATTCAACAAAATTTACAAGGGTTCCGTGACTGACATCGACCAGCCAACTGTCACCAAACTCATGCACCGGGGAAGAGGAAATGAATGGAAAAGATTTCTGCCTTGGATTCGAAGTGATAATGCTACGACGATCAGGATGAGTAAAGCTGTTTGAGTAAGGACAAGTCCGTTCTTCTTTTTCTACAATGTAAAGCGAAGACAAGGAAGAAAAAAACAAAGGCACACCAAAGAGATCTGATAGGCAGCGACCTACCATACAACAAGACTGCCGTCATTTGGCAGAATAGACAGGACTACATCCGGTGCGTGTTGCCATTCGCTGATCATCGCCTCAACCGACTGATCCAATACGGCCAAGTGATCGGTCAAGGTGGGCATCGGACTATCCGCGGGAATGCTAGTAGTTGTGCAGTGTGCTGGAACGAGGAAAATAGGATGATTGTAAACGATAATCATCGTTCAGCTGTAACGCTCTTTCGGTGTCATGCCACTCAAAGGAAACATGAGGACTAAGACACTGCTAGGTTGCTTCAACCTAAACAGGAGCAGTCGAAACGCAAAACCACGAACCTTCCGGTCAGTAAGTTCGTGCTTTACGTACTGAGCGACCTCTCAACGATAACCAAGGTCTGGTTAATTCGAGAAAAGTGACAGGTTTGAATTATTATTTTTTAGAATAACCAAGATTGACAGCCCAGCTAGCAAAACAAATGTGGAACGACAGACCTAGCTATGGATCGACAGAAAATAGTACTTCAACACATTCAACACCAATGTAAGTTACTTACTGCTCAACGAAGGGATATTCATTATCCGAGCCACCGAGTCCAACAACAGTTGTCTCATCTTCTCGTTCAGACGATGAACCTTGTTATTCAGCCAATGGAGCACAAACTGATGAGTACTGGAACTGAAAGCGAACAGGTCAGTGATATAGGCAGACTGAATCAAGTCGATTATTCCATTGCGTCAAGCTTCACACACCATCGAAATCAGCAGCAGCGGTATATCAGTAGTAAATACTGGTTCGTAAGTGTCATACAATCATGAGGATATTCTAATGGGGCTGTTGTGTGCTGCAAACCATGGTGCAACTTTTATGTCGGTCCTTGGCTTCCTGCTCCGCCCACTATGGTATATCAAAAGGAAAGATAGCTTGAGAGAGCCCTTTATGGAGACAAGGGAAGATTAGTACAACCGTATTTATAGGGTCATCACAGAATGTTCCACCAGATAGCGCCAGAATCTCCATGCCTGGGCGAGAAGCGCCGAGCTGTAATGCTGACGCTCCGACCAATCAGGGCATGTCTTCGTTTAGTCCGTGGCCCGCACGTGACACATCTCCCCAGCCGATATGACGCTCGATTACTAAGAGTGGTTGGCCTGGACCACATCATTTGACAAGGTCATCAAGAGCAACGGGCTTCCGTCCTGGAACAGCAGTCAAATAGCTTCTCGGCTTTTCAGCATAGATTGGCTTCAGTCACAGAACGAAATCTCAAATGGAAAATCACTGGAGGTTTACGCGAACTTGATCAACTGCCGTTGCCGAGGCGGCATCCATCCGACTGTGCAAACTTGACCTCTGTGCGCAACAGCAATTCCTACGCACACTCAAGCTCAAGAGACCGGCAACGACTGCAAACCATAACGGACGTCTGATTATGTCCTCCAGCTTTTCCTCGTGTTTATTATGTAACTCAGTGCCAAACAGCGAAAGTTCATTCTTCTCAATTGTAAGTGACCACTCTTGGTTAATGCCTTGTTGCAGCTTATCTGACGGCCACACAGAAAGCAGTACTTGTTTGATGTCTCGTTATTCTGATGACAACTTTGAGTATATTCGAGCGCCTTATAACCATGATGTCACTAAGGACAAACAAACTCAACCCCGCACTGATGATGTCAGCTCGATTGGTAATGAAACGTTTGCAACCCAATGACCAACCTCGGCGAATAGACCAACAATCAGGTTTTCCGGTAAGTTTACAAAGCGACCAATGATTTGTCCAGCACAATAGGCACGCTGTATAGACAACCAATTGACGGATAGACTAAGACGTCAACTGGTTGGACGACGCAGCGTCTACTGACTGTGTGGCAGGTGACCAAAGCAAGCTAAGCGTTTCCGGTGACACAGGGTTGGAGTGCGTAGACGTATTCCAACAACTTCGGTCATTCATTCTACACTCTCACGACCATAGATATGCGAAAAGAGGGCACGAAGTATACTGGCAAACTTCGACTTGTTCAACTATGTGTTATTTTGACTGCAGAATCAGATATTATGTTAAAGTCAAGGTCTACAGCCAGTATTGATATGCTCGAACACGTGAACAGTACACACCTAACTCGTTGACTGATTTTCCCGAATTTGCGTCTCAAGAGCCGAAATCAGATGTTGCAGTTTCGTGGGTGAGAGTAAACGAGTTGTGACGGGTGTGAGGCATAGAACTAACAGATTGGAACAGTCACATCGAGTACCTTTCTGAATAAAGTTACGGTGAATGATTGGTCTCAGTCCTCTGAGGTTCGTTCTGGTTTCGAACAATTTAGCCAAAGGAGAACACAAAGGCTCACCACTAGTGCTAACGCACTAGCTCGACGGCACTTCAAAGCAGAAACTGACAGGGGATTTCAACTGACTGACTCAAACTGAGCAGGTCCACTGAAGGACATGGGTACATGCTCGGATGACCAACTAAACTGTTTCTGGAAATATTCCCCCCAACAATCTGAACACTGGCTGTTACTAAACAATGGATTTTCAAAGTAAACTTTGATTTCGGCAAACAGACTCATTTGCATATCACTTTGGTTTTCATGGGAGACTCAAATGAATCTCTCGTGAATGAAGAATGTGCTGCACAAAGGCCGCTTCATGTTTCAGTTGGTAAGATATTCAAGGTAGTGTAGTTTGTTTTCATAAAGGAAACTACTCACAAGGTTGCTGAAAACTCTTCAGCCCACAATTGGTTTCGCCCTTCTGACAACCAATAGAAAATTACAAAGGGCGCTCACCCCTATCATTGCGTCTAAACTAAACAGACTACCAGGGCGTGTCTCTGGTGAGCTGAGATGCCCTCCTTGGGCGCTGAAGCACCTGAAGCCTTTGTGGTGCACAAGAAGGCGATTGAACGTTGATGGAAAGGGTTTTTGGGTGAGTCGGGGCTACAGTTGATTGGTGCATAAGGTTCATTAATAAGGAGCGGCTAGTGCTTTCACTAGCGTGAAGAGGGAAATCGGACAGCCCAATTATTGTTCTTGGATCCTGTATAACCAACGTCTACCGATGAAGCACCCACAATGGGCGCAAGGGTAACTTTTTGGCCAATTCGCTTAAAAGTCCGTAAGTTGAAGGCTAGGACAACTAGACTAGGAGAGTAGAATAAGGTCTGAATGGCGGAATCGAATGGCCAGATACGAGTGACGGCGCTAATTCCGTCAGTTTACCGGGCGGCTGACCGATACGATCATAGCTGAGATCTATAGAAGAGCGATTAAAAGTCGGGACGGGAGGAGAGTTGAGAAGTAGAGATGAAAGAGAATGGGAGGCGTCAGCAGTTGTACGTTTTGGCCTGTTCTTCCTGTTGTACGCAGCGAAAAGAGACCCGGATAAAGTCACTATCAAACGGCCGTTAAGGTGTGGAGGTACACAGGTCTGTGTACACGATTGGTGGACTGAGATGCCACCAGGGTGCACGAACCAAGACAAGAAGACGATTAGGGTCTTCAACCGCAATGCAGAGGTGGTCAGCAAACGACCGCCAAACCAGCCTAAATTTTAAGGAACAAGGTATTAAACGTATTCCAACCCCCAACTTGGGGGACCCGGAATACGTTTGTCATACCGTGTCGATCCATCACCATGGTATGGGAAACCCTGTAGATGTTGTACTGGCATCCTACAGTATAGCTCACATGGTTGCTCACAGGTACACAAACCATGTAACTGTGATAAAGTCCAGCCTCTTGTCTGAAGTGAACCTCCGCAATAGATGTTGATGGGATCGTTGCAAGGCGCTCGCTCCAGAGGAGATGAAGCTAATCGACACTGTTTCTTGTACAAAAATGCACCCTACATAGATGCAATAGTCCTCTCAAAGAGAAGCCATTGCGAGGAAAGGGTGAGCTTGGCCTCTCCCGCATGGGGAGGGGCCACGTCTTTGATCCAACATCACTGTACCGGGGTGCCGAAAAACTTGAAAGCGTTGGTGAATGATCAGAGCAGCATCGCCAGACCGATGACGCGAGTGGGCGATTGACACAAGCTGATGAAGAATCAATCTCAGGAACGTGAGTTAGTGTCGATTGAAGAGAAACGTTTATTTGCAGTGTGGACTGCAGTTTCGAAATTGAGTAACGAAATTCAGTGCAATGGAAACTGTTTTCGCCACTGGCAGGTTCCGCTTTGAACATAAAGGAATAGAACTAAACCTAAACTTCCAAATTTATCCGTCAATAACAGGCACGCTTAAAGAAACGTTCATTATTCACGATGTTGACTGTACTAAGCTGGGACAACGGAAACGACATAACTCGCATTAAGGATAATTAGAAATCGTAAGGTTGACAAAGTGTGACAGCGGAACAGCAAAATCTACAGCATAGAAATCTTTGCAAATGTATCACACTGATCAGCCGTCATTGAAAAAAGAGAGGGACCTTTGTTGAGAAAATAACCGTTCAGCTGTAAGACCCTTTCGATGCCTAGCTGGCATACCACCTGAAGGAAACACGAGGGCTAAGATTCTGCCAGGTTACCCAAGCTTATACAGGAAAAGTCGAGATGTCGATTATGGAATCGAACCATGGACCTTCCTGTCAGTAACTTCGCGCCTCAACCACTGAGCTCTCTTGAGCTCAAGCATCTCTGAGGAGATCATAGCTGTCGATAGTAACAGGAAGTAGAACACTAACTTGCGAACCAAAGACCGACGCAAAGGCTATTGAGAGCAAACCGACGCGATATAGACCAATAGAAAGAAAATGGGCGAAACATGATGAACCAATATGTGAAGTTTCCCAGACGTTGAACCCAACATACGCGAGATCGGATCCAGCTGAAAGCCCTTGAAAGCTGTCCAAATCCAGAGAGGCAGCAAAAGCAAACTGTGGAAGGCAATAATTGTTGGAGCAATGTTGAAAGGTGTCCGCGGCTTGCGTGGCCGGTTGAGTGGAGTGAACCGTGATATTGGTATCATCGAAGGGGTCTGCTAACCTGTCGTGGGTAGACAGAGTAGAAATAAACGGTTCTCACGCAAGCTGCAATCGACAAAATGAAACTCCGAAAAGCTCTCTCAAAGCTTTTCCATCGAAGAATCAAAGGACTATCGTAAATAGGCTGGATGAAATATTTTGATTCGTTTTCATACTATAACAAGACGTCTAGTCTACAACGAAACTCCGTAATCCTTTGAGGACTTTTTGTCCGACAGAGGAAAGGTTTTCAATGAAACCACAAGCGTGAGTCACGGTCAATTTCGACTGGCGACAGTCATTCAAGTTTAGGTTCAATGGTGCGCAAGCACAGATAGTAACCAACAGAGGGAGAGTATTTTTTACAGGTTATGATGACCAGGTTGATTAAATCTCACTAACGGAGCAATATGGTGTTCCGACTGAGATCTCGAAACAAGTACTGGGTGCGAAATCAAGCGTTCCTGAAAACCGCGACCAAGGACTGTTTACCGAGTAACACTGGTTAGGGGAAATTATTGTATCACACAACCATATAATCGAAAACTATGGGGTGGCATTTCCCCAAGAGGTAACATCCAGGTCGATGAATCAGTTTGGCATCGACCGAAAATGTTTTCTCCGAGGGAGAGAACCAAATGTCCCCAGAGTTTCACAAGGTTTGAAGTAACTGTTTTCACGGTTGACGGCATACACAGCTCATAACCAACTGCAACCAAACAATGTAACGCACAGCGATATCGCAAACTGATTACAGTATGCTGCAGTCTGTCTCTGAGATACCCGATTAAGATCCTATCAAAAGGAACACAAACTTAAATTTTTGGAGAGAAACGAGGAATTCAATTTCGGGAAAATTTTCGCCCGAATATTCTTCAAAGAGGCTCTTATTCAGGAAATAAGAAAACAGTTTGGCATGACAACAAACAGTGTGACTACGGCGATAAAGGATGTTCCAACACAGATTGTCATTTTAAATCACTCATTAGTTGAGCGATTAGCTGCCTAATCCATCAACGACTAGGAACCCTCACGGTTGCAGTCCCCTTGTGGTACACATTAAACAACATAAGCTTCGTTGGCATCAAGTGAACCAGGATGGGTATTCAAAACGGACCAAAGTCTTGAGCTTCAGTGTAACGGCGGGTTAACCGCCCCCGCCCCAAACACTTCGGGCGAGTTAGTTGCACTGTTTCAGAAAATTCTCTTAATATCTTCTTCTTATCGAGGTGACTAGAGAGAGATCGAAACAATGGTTAGAGAAGTCTGGTGGTGTAATGGTCACCAACTGACAGGAAGCACGAAGGATGGGATACTGCCGGTTTGCCCAAGCCTAGACAGGGGAAGTCGATAGGCAGAGGTCGGGTTCGAACTACGGACCTTCCAGTCAGTAAATTCGAGCTCTAGCCACTGAGCCGTCTCGCCCCCTTTGTCTTGAAGGAAATACCGTAGCAGTGACGAATGATATGGTTCATGCTGGGCAAATACATACCACAATTCCAGGAGTCGACGTAGTACTGGATGATGAAGCAAAATTGATGGAACGGAAAACGAAGATCCGGGTTGCGAATCCAAATCGGGACTGCAGCCAGCCATATGTCTATGAGCCGGCTGATTTGAAGGAGGTATTCGAGACCTGATCGGCATAGTGATCGTGGCAAGGAGCTGAAAACAGAAGCGACATGAGTTGTGCTGTTAGTCAAAAGCCTTGCGGGCATGATCAGTGGTGTCCCCAAAGCCGATCGTGGCTGATGAGGACTCACGAGAAAAGTAGCCTGCCCTCGGTGGGTTGCTCACGGGGGATTGTTCAGCGATGCCTTTTGGGGTTCGCAGTGACTAATGAAATCGGCTTACTTGACAGAGGAGTAACTCCAACTTAGGTGGAGCAACCCAATCTGAGCATGTCGTACGAACGGTTCGGCTCAGGTGGTCAAGGGGATAAGATTGTGAACTACCATTTCGACGACTCGGCTTCGAACTCTACATGAGTGCCTTCAAATTGGCTTCTGATCCCTGTCCTGATTACCTACAGAACTTTGCTTCAAATGTAAAGATATGCAACCAATATGTGTTTTTTCATTGTTTATTCCAAAACCCTACACAACCAAAGGAATAGCAGCACAAGAGCGCAATTCCCACAAAAACCTCATTATCCGAGGGATGGGACCCAGACGAAAATAATTTCCTCTCAAAGAGGGAGTATCATGAGGAAAGGGGGTATCTGGTCTCCATTTGGACGCAGTACAGGCTAAGCCATGCTGACGGTGAGCTATCTGTGGAGTCCCTCGGGGAGACTGTTGTGATGGACACGAACATAACGCACATGTTGGCATCAGCATTCTGTCACACGAGAAGTTGAAATTAAAACTCACGAGTTAAGTGTGTTTGCAGAAACCACAGGGCGAATTCATTCCCCGCAGCGTTGCCTCCTTAAGGAACTTCAACAAATCCCACGTACACATCGAGGTCGGTGTGCCAATATTTTGAGAAGCTACAAAAGACTTAACAGATCTAAATTATGGCAACAGCTGTTCGTGACTAGAGCGGAATTCGTTAGAAGACAGAGGTTCCCTAGAAGAGACATGCGTCATCGAAGGCTATTCCTCATCATGGTCGTATGACGGAGGTTCATATTGGGGAGAAGTCGTGGAAAAGCATGAATATGAAACCCGTTGCAGGTTTGTCGGGATTTACCAGATGAGTGGTCACGTGTGAACTGTTGTAAGATAGTCAAAAGAGTTGATAACACCGTCAAACATGTATTGTCGGCCACCGATTTCTGCATTTGCTGGGGGTGTTATTTGAACTAAATAGTAGGTTGTTTGTCCTTGGTTTACAATCTGAAGACAGAATGGAAACACAAGTACTGTTTCATCTAGGCAACCTACAGAATCAACACAGTATCTCAGCTCAAGATGAGGGGTCAGTACGAAAGCAATTGACTTGTCCACGAGAAATAGCATCTGCGAACACTACAAACTAAATCGTGATTGAAGGGGAACGTTATTGTAGACTCTCCGGAAGGGCACCCTTCTTTCAAAAAGACCACCATGAGGAGATAATCTTTGGAGCGCACTTGTTGTGAATACACCGACACTTACCTCATTATGGACGTCCGTCCGTTGTGGTGGTTTGGGCATGGACGCAGCGGAGCCGGTTGCTGGAGCCGACACACTCGGATTAAGCTTAAGCACCTCTACCCACAACCGGCATACTCTATCTTCTGATGATGTGAGCAGCACATTTGGAACCCAGCCGCTGAGGAGAGGTGTGAAAGAAAAGGCGTAAAAATGTTACCCGGATTAGAGTGACAAACGCAAGCTGACGTAAATTGGACAGAAACGTGAGTCTGCATCAGTCATAACTTCATGACGCGTTCTGAGTAGGGTGACGCGATGTATTTATCCGTACTCGCTTCTTGGTAATGAGGATCAGACAAGCTGCCATCAGGCTTCCGTATGTATACATCCGAAAAATTCATTCTGTTCATTCTCTCTGTCGATGTTGCTCCATCACAATCTACAAACTCATCTGCTGCCCTTCATTGACTCCGGCCTCATTTCTAAGATGAGATGCATCTCGTCAGCCTTGCCGGAATTTAAACTCTAACAATTCGCACTCGTCGATTGCGTTCCTGGTAGGAAATATCTGATAAGCAGATCATCGATCAGGAGTAGTTCTCGGTTCCCCGTTTGAGGCACCATTACAGGATGACTAGAGTTGAAATCGCGGTGATGGTGAGGACATACATTGTTGATGGTATCTACTAGGATCAAAGTCCGATTTCAGTGAACCCTGTTTTAGTGCGATGCGACACACACAAAAAGTTTGTTCAAGCGAGAGGAGTAAGTACGGCAATCAACTACAAGCCACAAGTAGGCTTGGTGAAAACCGTGCAGAAAACATGCAAGAAATGTTAATGCAGAAGTGTACAGGAAGATTGGCCTTTTTTAAATCTCAGTATATATACTAGAGTATACTATTTTGTGAGCTACGTCAGGTAATGGGATATTGGTGACGATTTCTTATACCTGATTCCAGGGATGGAAGGAAGCTTGCTAGGAGACATGGTGTATGAATCTGCCTCGTTCGTTCCCTTTACTCTATTAACAGTGTACAATAAAACCAGACGTGAAAGGGTATGAAAGAAAACAATGCGACCTCTGCTACTGTAGTATAGAGGGGGCGCATAACGACAGGAAAGTCCTAGAAACCCTAATTGTTCAAGAAACCAAATAAGGTGTGGATAAGGCCCATTGAAATACGACAGAAATGACGTGACAAGTGAAACCGTTTTACCGTCCGTAAACGGTTTGTAGCTGAACATGATGGTCAGCCCAATTTACAGTTCTACTAGCGGTACGTTTCCCGATAACAGCGATACAAACGTCAATTCGGTATTAGCTTTAGGTTATTCATAATTAGTTATCTTCAGTTTGATCGACAAACGCACGCGCATCCGGACAAGGATCACATAAAACTTCACCCTTCTCCCACGGATATCCCACAAATGACAAGGCAATTCAAAGAACAGTACAACAGGTCGAATCCTGAATGCAACAAACAAGGTTGGCTCACTGTCCAACACTGAACTCAACGGATTGAAACCGGATCAAGGAAGTTCGCCAGACAGCGAGCAATGATAAGAGACGGGTAAGTGACAAGATATTATCACTTGGATGAATGAATCATGTTGGTAACAAGTCGAACAGACCGGATATCATGTTACATAGGCTTACCTCGCTTCAAGCGGGGCTTGAATATGTGACATTGTGTGATCGGCTCCCTGAGTGATCCCTCCCCAAGTCTCCTAATCGTATCCCGCAACTGTAGACTTCGGTGAACAGGGAAATGTTACAACGTTCCTAACCGTTTCGAGCACTGAATGCCACAGACCGGCTAGGGTAATTGTTGGTCACACGCACACAGAACACGTGCAACCCTAGGACCAGCGCAGTGAGGGCAAAGATAAGGTTATCCAAAAAACCTTGGGACCAACTGAGAAGACATCGCTTCAGAAGGGTATGGTAAACAACCGGTGGATTTATAGCTAGCCAGTGTTTCGGTTTTGACGTAAAAGCTTCATCAGGCCAAGTGAGTAGGCTACTAAGTTAGCCGAGTTTTACGGAGAACCAAAGAAAAATATCTCTTTCGACAAACACACTAGATCGGTGTTGAATATCGGTTAAAGGATCTTGTCGGTCAGTTCAGAGACCTGAGTCTCACGGCTGATAGTTTGGGGGTGATGTAGAGTAATTCTGATAGGATTTCGCTCCTTGTTCTTCCGGTCCAGGGCGCTTCAATTGGTAGTTCTTCTTGAGTGTGTCACTGGTAAATTTTTGTGGTCAGTATGGGATCCTAAGTGCTACGACGATTTGGCTGGGGTGGGATTGAAATTAAATGACTTGGGCTATGTACTTCAGCTGGCGACTGCTCTTCACCGGTAACTGCATGCCACCACCCGTTAGCTGGACTGATCTGGAACTATTCCGCACACGTTCTCCAGTTCTGAGCCTTTTATTCTATTCACACTGGGATGCTTGGCGATTTCCACCGCCTCGGCTATCAATCGTTGTGGCGTGAATTGTAATCCTCGCCTCAAAACTTAAACGTTTCCTGAATCTACTTTGTGCCTCGTGTCTACCGCATGCCTCGCAATTGTTGAATCTTTCAGTAGCGGTCTGTTTATTTTTCCTTGTGCCCTCTGGCCGTCTGCCCTATATAGACCCTAATGTGTTGCATTTGATTTTGTAAGCCCAGTTCGCGGTCCTGTTTGCCCGGAAGCAAGCCCTCAACTGTACCAGTGCAGAGCCCACTGTTTCTCTTTCGGAAAGCTACTCTTATGCTAGCCGTGTTTAGAATCTTTCGAATGACTTTGGATGTCCCTGTTTTACGTGGAATAGCAGCAGTCACAATCTATTTCCCATTGGGGTTTCACCAGTCATGCAAGCCAATTTTGGTAAGCACTAGTGTAAGCGATAGTACAGTGAAAACTACTTAAAAAAAAGGTCGACTTATGATAAACAACTACCAGAAGACGAGTTCTGATAAACCTTGGGCTCATCGTACGGGTCCCGACTGCTCGCTCGAAGGTTTGTGCCCACGTTCCACATCCTCCCATTTGATGCTTCCCATTTACTGTATTATGGAGAAGCATTACCGGAAAAAGACAGCATAAGGCCATATTCGCAGTTTCAGAATTTCACTGAGTCACGTGAACTCCCCCCTCCCGCCGGCAGGCAACCGATTATGGAGTACCGCTCTCACCCAAGTACGGGTAGTTGAAGACAATGAGAAGTCTTACTTGGTCTAACACTTCACTGCCAAGTCGAAAATGTGTTGAATAAGAAATGATTGAAACCAATTCAGATGAGATGGAACAAAACACCACATGCGCTGGTGAAATCAAGTGTGCCACCAAACCACCGCAAGTCGGTTCGCAGCCCGCCGAAAGCCAATCGTCGGTGTCAATCCGCTACGGCTAAGACCGAGCCAAAGTATCATCAGTGCACACAGACGACTGGGGACCAAACGTTTGCAAGCTAACTGCCAAACTCGGAGAACAGATCAACGACCACCCGATCAACCGCCAGCCGAGCTACCAATATGTCGACACATCGACAATCCGAATTTGTTACAATGACAACCTTAGTTGTCGGCACATTTTACCCGAAACATATGGTTTTGTAAGAAAAAACGTCCAACTGTACTCGAACAGATCGTTCGTTTGTTCGCTGAGCCAAATAATTTAATCGCAAGCGTCTTATCACCAATCGAGGTGACAACTTCAAGGCATTGTATCGTAGCGTTGCATCGGTAGTTGTGCCAGGACTGTCAAGTTGCTCAATGCTATTTGAAGCTTATCAATTCATAATTGCATGGTCGTGATTGTTGCTAAACTTCCGGCTCAGAAGCACAGCTGTATGTACCTTTCAGGTCAACAAGCTATGATGAGATAGAAGGGCGTGACAGAATTACCAAATTCTTGCTCGACTGAAGTACGGTAGACTGGAACTCAAGAGTGACACAAGAGAATCCATGAATATACAAAAAGTTGATTGTTTGGGATGGTGCATTCACCTCAGTTCCATCGAAAAGCGTAACAAACACTACCACAAGAAATTCCGTGCATTCGTTTTTGTTGATTCTGGTGCTCGACTTCATTAGTGCATTCTGCATTCCCATCTTTGCAACGGGAAGGGTACCAACAGCAGGTGTACCCTCAACCGGGGTATCCAACCTCAAGTTCATAACCTTATCCACATGGTTGTTCGGTCAATTAATGTTCCCCCTCACATCTTCAAACGTGGGTTTCTCTGACCATTGTCCTGACAAGGAGCAGAATTCAAGGTCATAGAAGTCAACCAGCCCGTGATACAGTCCAAAGAGAGTAGCAAAACCCAAAGTACAATTAAGAGACAGATAGAAAGTCCTAAAACAACTCTCAGATTGAACTCACACGGGGAGGTAGGGGCTACAACTGCGCCAAGTAAAGTAGAGGACTGATACCGGATGGTGCAGTACCATGTGCTCCCACCTCTCTTCGGTTAACGTATCTAGAAAAGTAGTTAGGTTAGCCGAAAGGTGGAGAAATCGGGAAAGAGAAACATACCACCTGATGAGCAGTCATCGAGATCAGGCAAGTGTTGATTAGCTTGAAACCAGACGAATATTTTGGTAGTCGTTTTATCACCGGGGCTTTGGAATAGGGTTGCGAAATAACGACCGTCTGGACTAAATTCCATTTGTAACGGGGTACCTGTGAAAATTAGGGGAGCAAATAGGGCATAATCTTACAAATCCGTGTTGGCTATCGCATGTAACAGGGAGTTGAATACTACTCAACGAACGAGGGACTATCAGTCGGCTATTTATAAACCCGGTATCAAGGTCACAGCTGGCAGTTGTTCAGCTCACGATGAGGGGACATAAAAGGCAGAGTTATAGCGTGCACCAGCTAAGTGCGAGGACCGCAACTGAAAGACGTTGAGCTGGAATGCGCACTCGAAATGCCATGAGTTGTCAAGATGGATAACAGCATTCGCGCCCTAGTTTAACTCTGGACAATCAGATGGGTATATAAGTATCGAACGCTGTTTTCTACGTTGCAGTACGGAACAATAAGTCATATTGCTTGGTTCAACCGGTTGGATTATACTCGCCCACGGAGCAGGATTGTTTTCGTCCCATATCCCAGTTTCGATTACTGATATAACCCGTTTCACCCGATTTGGGACATTAATGTTCTTCGCATGTGTTCATCAGTTTTTTGGATGTTTTGGACTTGATAATCGAACAGTCCACGAGATTCTGTGTTGCGTGCTAAAAGAGGGCGCAACTCAAACTCAGTGGATAAATGTGTTTCGAGATATTCTCAGCTTTTTATTAAGGTATACATAACTTTCGCTTCAAGATTCTGCAATATATCCGCAGTTGTCCTTCGACATATACGAGGAGAATCCGCTCCCATTGTGTAAATATCTCGCAACCAGGCTTCGCAATAAGTTAAGAAAAGCTTTGAGCACCTGAAGGTGAATTTTCAGCGTACGAGTCCACAACACAATTATAAAGTCATATGAAAAAACGTAGAAATTTTCAATGCTGCATACAGATCATCAACATTCGAACCAGTTGTCAGGAAGATGCTGTTGACTGAATGTTTAGCTAAGTAGGGAGATTGTAGGGGCGAGATGGCTCAGTGGTTGGAGCGCGAATTTACCGACCGGAAGGTCCGTGGTTCGAATCCGACCTCTGTCTCTCGACTTCCCCTGTCTAGGCTTGGGCAACCTGGCAGCATCCCAGCCCTCGTGCTTCCTTCTGGTGGCATGGCAGCTAGGCAACGAAAGGGTGCTACAGATGGACGATTAAGTCGGGAGAACCGAACTAAGGACGGAGTATTACAGTTCGGAACGGCCTTAGACACAAAAAGACTGGAAAAGGAGTTGAGAATCCGACAAGATTCCCATGGAATATCTACAGCAGACACCACTGTGTATGATAACCACAAAGACGACAACTGTGTCCCTTGCTATTCCACTTTTGTCATCCTTGTGGTCCAGTTCAAGCACATCGTACTTAGTAAACAGGTCACAGAAGCTCACAAAACAAGCACAGGCATTTGGATTCACGTATAATGCCCAACCCTCAGTTCATGCCTCACTGACCAACCATGCAAACGTCAACCCGAAAGTTTTCCACGAACACGATGCTTTGGATCTTGCTATCCGGTTCGGCCAGAAGAACTAGTTTTGGAGACGTCGCTAAAGATAAAACGTTATCAAAAATAGGTTTGGGGGCAGAGTTTGAATAAATCGTTATAAAGATCGTTTAGCTGTAACACCCTTTCGGTTCCTAGCTGCCATGCAACCTGAAGGAAGCACGAAAGCTGAGGTGCTGTCAGGTTACCCAAGCCTAGACAGGAGTAGTCAGGTTGCAGAGGTTGGGCTCGAACCACGGACCTTCCAGTAAGTCCGCACCTTAACCACTGAGTCACCTCGGGCTCAGCTCGCTCGAACACTTTTTGTTTGCACCAACGAACTGTAGCTCCGATAACAGTTCAGGACATTAAGTCAAATTGAACGTTCCTGAGACCATCCTGTAGATACACTGCATTGGCCTGCCGACTCATATAAACAGATCATCGTTGGCTCATTAGCAAATGGATATGGATCCGTCACCCTAAAAAGTATGAAAAGATGATCCTTAAGGGAACATTTGCATAGGTCCGGAATGATGTGGAATATTGGCCCATCCATACTTGTAAATTATGTGCTTGTCAAATAGTCTTGAAGAAGCTGGACGAGACCTATTTGGCCCTCCAGCTCCAGAGGGAAACACTCTTCTATCGGTTCTGCCAAATGCTTTAACAACCGGAAAAGTGTTGTTACAATTAAGTGTAAAGGCGATTGGGTCATTGTTCAGTTAACCTAACTAAACTATGGCTTGCTCAAATAGCGAACACAGCTCACTAGTGAATGACGCTCACTAGCAAGGACAATGTATTCGTCATTCTGAGTCATCACTGGTTGAAAATGAGAGCAACACAAATGTCCAATAAAATTGAGCGGATCGACGTTGCGCGCGTTTCAGTACACATTTCGTGAGTCATTGCGTGTTACGCCGAATTTCATTAGGGCATCAGTGAATAACCATGTTAGGAAATTGTGTTGAAAACTTGGATGAATCAATTTTTTAAAAAAGGGAACAGAGGAAAAAGCGCTTTGCACCCGAGATGTTTGGGCTGATTGAAACTAGAGGAATCCGTCGGCTGAACTGACTAATATGTCCGGAAGTACGGAGTTCGGACTTGACCGTAACAAATACTTCAGTAGTCCATAGTGCAGCAGATTGTTTAGCGCGTTCAAGTAATCTGTTAGTCCTACAGGAGTCACCACCGAAGAACTATGTCCGCTATGTTTTCAGTGTCCATGAGCGAGCGCCTTGCAATCGCCCCGATTCTATAGGCTTTGGAGAAAGACAGAGCAGAACTGATCACCTGATCCCCTGTTGTGAGTATGAATCCACCGCACAATTCGTCCGGAGTGCACCTGAGTCCATTGTCGGCAAAGATCGACATACCGATCACAATGAACTCCAAAAGTGATAGAAATTTAATAAACCGTCGTGTGAGAGAAGAGTAAGCACACGGAGCACCTTGGATATGCAAGAAACCAGATATATCGTAAAAAAGCGACGTATTTCTAATGAGCAGACGAATAATCGAGTGTTGAGCTTCCAACTGTTAGTCAAATACCAACCTATCGGAAAATAGTGTGTCGGAGAATGAGAAACACAGCACAGAGGATAACAGGCGGAAACTACGAACTAACGGGGTTATGTGATCGATCTTTTCATGCCCATTTGATGAGGGCCGCGCTTTCCGGAGCATGGCCACACCAATGCAACAAAAGGACATATTTACATAGTCTGTAGCATACAGCAAAGGTAGTAAAAAGATCGCGGTCAAGGCTGAAAAGATTCTGAAAAGCAAATAAATCGGTTACCACAACACCATTAGATTAACGGTTAGTCTGAAGTTTGAGAATGGCGGAGACAACGAGGTGAAAACACCATGGTTTGTATACTAGCAACAAATTTCTGGAAACAGTATTCATAGGAAATGAAACACCAAGCCACAAACAGGATGAGCACCGAGTGCCTCACCTGGAAGATTGCCAATTGATAGGGACTTCCAACTCTCAGAGTTTTGCGGAGGTATCGGTATGTCTCCGGACGTTTCATCCATGGACAACTCCCCAACCGAAGTCGTCTCAGAGCCTAATGGGCTAGAACCCAGCAGAAATTTCGGTGGATGGGTACGTCTCGATTGATCCGGGGAAAATGGGGGACGCCACATGATTAACTGGCCATCGTTTTTGGCGACCAGGAGCCCCGATTTGCGGGTAGAAAAGCATGACTCGTGGGACCAAGCAAGGCAGCAGACCAGTGTTTTTGCCGGTAAATCGATACAATGCTGTAGGTACCAAGTTACGTTGGATAGACTACACCGAACGGTGCTCCCTGTGGACAACTGAAAACAAACCGGTGAACGACGTGAGCAGTATCGGAAATAATACAAAAGACTGCCCGTACAAATGGGGAAGGTGTTTGGAACAATGAGAAGTATGTGGCAGAAAAGGTAATCCTGAATCGCCCAGCACGTAAAAAAAACTTGAACCGATGGTGACAAAAGCTTCGCGGTGATTGTTCGAATCAGCATCTGCGTCAAGGTAAACAGCGAATTAACGTTAGAATGTCAATGTTGTTAGGCCAGTGAGTTATTGTGTTCAAAACTGTCTGAAATTCCCGAGTGTAAGCCGAGTCAAACAAGAAATCATACGTTCTCCCGTTTTGACATCTATTCTCTGGGGTCTGCAGCTTATGGTGATGCAGTGTACCGTTTGGCGCCATGGACTTCAAATGGCGAGCCTCAGTTGTTTTGTTAAGCTGTTCCGGTATATACTACGGTCGTTCCTTATTCAGTTATTCCTCAGCTGCTATCTGTAACAGTTTGTATCGGTGAATCACGATGACTTGGCATCTATTTCCGAATTGACCTTGTCGCATTAAACCACGCAGATGTACCCCTGAACACAATAAGGAACGCCACATGCCTTTTGAGCTGGGCTGCATGTACAACCAACTGAACGCACCTTGCAGTCGAGGGAATAAGACCGTAGGATGAACAGCATAGGGCAGTTCGAAAGCCATCTGCATCCCTAACTGGTGATCCATAGTCGTCAAACCAAATGGGGACAATTGAACAGTGCACGTAGCCTGAATCACTCAGAAAAAGCACCCTAGGTAAGTATATGACTAGCAAGTGCCAGACATTATTCCGCTGGCTCTGTGCAACGATGGTCAATTGCAGCACGACTGTAGGCTTAACACACCGGAAGGACCAGTATCAAGGCGGGATATTAATATATGCAGACAAGAAATACGCATTAAATTAAATCAAATCAAACATAATTCTATACAAAACAATACAGTACATGCCAAGCAAAATTGAAATGGCAACTGAAACAAACGGGCGATCGGAGGATTTTGGTCGTGAACCACGTACTATAGTCTTGGGCGGTGAAAATACGAACCGCAAAAACACGCATACGAACAAATATCGGCTAGACTGCCTGGGTTGAGATTACCTTATCTCGCATTATTCGTAATTCGGAGGAATTCGGTGTGAAGGTAAGCCGGCCGCTTTCAACCTTGATTGACTTCAACGTCAGGCTGTCTGTGGCGTAAGTGTGCGTCCATTTTCATGCCACTAAATGGCACCTATGCACAGGAATCGTGGTTTTCAACATAGTTCACTTGGATCTGTTCCAGTGAGTGGCGCTCACATTGCTTTTGTTGTTTTCTTCAATAATCCACTTCCGGTATATTTGTCAGTGACGTAATCATCATCATCAACAGCATGACATCGGTGTTCAACACCGATGCTTCGCTGCCGTACAACCATGATTTATTTGAAAGCCTTATTGTGAAGAAAAGAATAAAAGTGGACGGGGAAGGGACTTAGCGCTAGCTTACTAAAATCATTC
>SJOL01001560.1:65485-106429 GCA_004794785.1 Opisthorchis felineus | reverse complement strand
TGGTGACAGAGTGCATTGTGCCATCTCACCGTTAATTATTGTTTGGTCTGGCATGGCCACCCGATTTCCAGCTTGCGCCTTCAAAGAACTGCTTCCAGAAACGTGGAGTTTTCTGAGCAAACCGCAACATTAAAATGGCGTAACATAAAATCAAGTCCACAAACATTAAATCAGCGGTTGCATACGGTGTAAAAATCCATTAGGCTGTTATTGTTGGCTTGTTAGCGTAATGCACTACTCATAAGGTTGCTGAAAAAATTGCTCCGAATTAGAAACTTGTGCTCAGCGAACCGTAACATCTTACCTTGCCGAAAAATGTGATTCGCTTGGAGTAGACAAATACTACGGGTGTAAGGAGGAAAGCCCTTGGCTGCGGAGTTGTTTATTAGAAAAATGCCAACCTAACATTTACAGACTATTGGACAGGAAAGTCAAACTCTTATTTGCACGTTGTTTTTTAAAACTGAATGTCCGTCTTCTACCTGAACTCGTGTTCTTAAACTCTCCTGGATATTTATTGACTATCAAGCAATTACAAGCGAAAACTGCAAATTAGTTCCACAAATTCCGTGATAAATCCCACCTTCCATCAGATCAAGGTGGAGTTCCGCGAACACACATATTACTCGCATGCCTCATTAGTAATGTCCACCGTTACGCACCTTCCCCCATTACAGTTCGCTTGCATGCCACAGTTAGGTCGGCTCCGGCAGCTGATCTGTTTAGCAGCTCTTCTGGTGTATCATGCCACTTACGAAGCTGAGTCCCATTTACTCTTTTAGATCCCTGACCGTCTTGAATCGTATAGACGTTCCCCCGGCGGTCGGTAACGATAAGCGGACCTTGCCATCGACTGCGCAGCTTCCGCGAACCCAGTCCACTCCTTCCGGGATTCTGATGATCCTTCCACTTGACCTTCGTGCCTATGAGGAATGGTCGTGCCTTTCTACTTGCCGTTTTCTGTCTAGTCCTTTCTTGAACGACGGACAAGTTTCCTCAAGCTTTCCTCCTTTCCTCTACTAGCTCCTCTGGGGACAAGTGTGTTGCCGGCCACAACCCAATTTCCTGATCAACCGGAATGCGCGGATGTCGACCGTACATCAGCATGAACGGGGACTTTCCTGTGGTTGGCCGAATGTACTCCTGCAACATGAGTGCCCAGCGCGCGAGCGTTCCGTGAGGATCTCTGGGGTCCTGATCCACTCCAGGGCTTTGTCATCGGTCTCGACATGAAATCTTTGTCCCAGTAGGTATGGCCTCCACTTATGCAGGGCCCAGACGATCGCTAAACAATCTTTCTCAATAGTTTAGTACCACTGCTCAGCGTTAGTCAGGACACGACTGGCATATTCGATAACTCCATGCCTCTGCTTCAGGACAGCGCCGATACTGCGGTCACTGGCATCCGTTGCAACAGTAAACATCTCTCCGACCCTGGGCAGTTTGAGGGTCACTTGCTGATCCAGCATCTGCGCTTCGACACGTTTGAAAGCCTCGTGTGCTTCCCTGGTCCGTTCGAACTTCCGATTTTGCCCAAGCAAGTCGTACAGTGGAGCAGCAATCGTGTTGAAATCCCGGACAAACCGGCTGTAGTATGCTGCTCGTCCAAGAAACTGCCGTAGGGCTCGCTTGGGATTGGGAGCAGCACAGTCCTCCATCGTGGCCGGTTTTCAAGTAGTGGGCTAACCTGTCCGTGACCTACCTTATGCCTCAGCAGTGACACCGAACTCCGAGCGAGCTGTGTCTTGGCTTCATTTATCCGCAGGCTTGCCTCCCGGATACGCTTCAATACGGCCTTCAAATGAACTGCGTGCTCTGGTTCCGAATTGCTGTACACAATGATATCATCCCCGTACACGGCAACATTCTGCAGACCCTCCGTTAAACGAAGTATCAAGCGCCGGAATGTGAACGGTGCTCCCGACAAACCAAACGGCATCCGTCTAAATTGATATTGGGTGTCCCCAACGGTGAACGCCGTTTTCTTCCGGTCCTCCGTCTTGATAGACAGTTGCCAATATCCGGAACGCAAGTCGAACACCGTGAAATATCGGGAATGCTGGAGGGAATCAAAAATATCCGCCAATGAAGGGACAGCTACAACCCGATTTACGGTCAGTTCGTTCAAACGCCGAAAATCCACGCAGAACCGATACTTTCCATTTGCCTTCTTTACAAGCACAACCGGGGAGTTGTATGCACTGTTGGCCTCCTCAATTATGCCATTTTTCAACATCTCCTGCACTTGCTTATGGACCTCCTCCCGTAGATGGAGCGGCAGCGGACGGGGTCCGTAAGGTCGAAAGCATTCAGACGAGAGCGGAATTTCGTGTTCAATCCACGAGCAGAAGCCAAACGGATCCTCTTCGCCTGTGAACAATTCGGAGTATTCCTCGACCACGGATTGTACTGACGGCATGTTACAGGACGGAAGCTTTCGGACATGCAGCTCGTTCACGGCAGTGCTTGGGTAACCTTCAAGCTTGACTGCGCCATACTTGGTCACCAGTTTTCCCCGCTTGAGATCAACCACGGATTCTGTGCCCCTGAGAAAATCTGCTCCCAAAATTGTCTGCTCAATGTCTGGGCTGATAAGGAACTCGTGCTGCACGGACCTGTCGCCTAGGCGCATTGAGTGCATTGACAATCCGTCAATTTTCAGTTGGTATCCACCCACTGCTCTTACGGCTAGCGCGCACGGTTTGCATACAGCTTCGTTCCCTCTCCGTCTCAGCGATACCCCTGCTCCCGTATCAATCAGACACAGCTCCTTCTTCCCGTCTATCTCGACAACGGCCTGTATGGTAGCCTGTGTGACTGCACTAATTGCAACCCACCCGGGAAAAGAGGAGTAGTCCAAAGTTTTATTATGTACAGGTGGTCGGGTATGAGGGCATTGATTCTTCCAGTGGCCATGCATGCCACACCTGTAGCATCGGCTCATTCGAGCGTGCCTCCGAGATTCCGTCTTGATTGCTGCAAGCTGTCCGGCAAGTTGGTCCACTTTGTTCTTCAGGTCCTCCACTGTTGACTCATCCCTGTTCTCCTGCGACTGCAACGTGGCCAGTGGCGCCTCGGCCAATTCCCGTGCCAGATGCACCAGGTGCTCCACACTCAACTGGCCAGTTGCTCTTGCCAACCGCAACTGGTGGCGCAAAACTCCGTCTAGTTCCGGCAAGGCCAGATCCAACAACTGCTGCAGGCTGGAGAAGAACACAGTCGGGTCGCATCCAGGTCCCATCCTGGCTGCCTTGCCTCATAGCCTCCTGGCGCTCGGGCGGTGCGTTGAACTCCGCTGCAAGAGCTTCCTTCGCGATGGCCCAGTCCATCATCCGAGGGCCTCTTCTGGCCGCATCCAGGGCCGCCTTCGCCCGGCCCCTGAGGAGGGTCTTCAGTGCCGCCAACTTACCCCTGTCGGTCTCCAGTCCGGCCGCCTCCGCAACATCCTCGAAGTCCTCCAGGAAGGTCCACACACCCCCATTCTCAAAAGATTGTAGCCATGGGATCCTCATCCTTAAATTGGTCAGGGCACCATATGTAATGAGGAAAGCCCTTGGCTGCGGAGTTGTTTGTCAGAAAAAACGCCAACTCAACATTTACAGACTATTGGACAGGAAAGTCAAACTCTCATTTGCACGTGGTTTTTTTAAACTGTATGTCCGTCTTCTACCTGAACTCGTGTTCTTAAACTCTCCTGGATATTTATTGACTATCAAGCAATTACAAGCGAAAACTGCAAACTAGTTAAACAAATTCCGTGATAAATCCCACCTTCCATCAGATCAAGGTGGAGTTACGCGAACACACATACTACCCACAATGCCTCGTCAGCGTTGTCCACCGTTACCCAGGTATTCATCTACCTACAATAATTTGTTAAAGTTGCCACAGCCTACAACACACTGTCAGAAGCAAAATATGCGGGCTGAGAAATTACTTCAGCTGTTATCTTTTTCGTGTAGGAGACCGAAGTATGTTACCGCGCACCTCGAGTATTAGTTGGAGCAATCATCATGATGGAAAAACTCACTAAATTCTGACGACCCTTTTAGGCTTATGAGATTGCTATGCCTTTAGCATATAAATTGTACTTACAGTATTCTGGTGAACGGACAATTGGCGCACATATCATGAATTGTATACTACCCATACCCATAGGCCGACTCTTTGGCAAACAGCTTGAAAGCGCCCTGGAAGTATTCAGGTGTACTGGCAGTAAATGGCGGGGAATAAAAAGCTTTCCGCTATTGACATTGCCGAGATGTCAGGCGGTGTTTTGGTACAAATGTACATCTCGGTCAACTAAATTTGACGCTAGCAATTAGGCTTTGCCATAAATCAGGGACAAAACAAAATTTCTTACTTTTGCTCACCCAAAAGACTGTCGTTTCCCGTAGGATACAGCAAAACAATCATATCTCATGTGTGCGACTAACATGCAGCTTGCTGCCCACCCTGCCCACTCAGCCTGAGAGATCCAACTTAGTTCGGTTATATCCGATTGCTAAGCGAAATTAGCTCACATACACGACTACTACATGGCTCGGAGTCTACGATGCCTCCTCAGGTCGGAAATGCAACTTCCGTCCAACATAATGGACAACCCAAAGTGGATACACACTCCCGTGAAATTTTCAACATGAAGATACTTTAGTCTCCTTAGGCTTTAGACCCTTAGTGACTCAGGACGAAGAAAGACGCATATGTGGTCATTTGGCAGACCGGATGCGGAACGTCTCCTTCGACCTCTGGGCTCTCTTTGGTCACACTTATACGATGTATGATTCTCGTTTCCCTACATGAGCTACCTAGCGTGTCTGGATAAATTCTGCGTTGCATGCTCTGGAATTTCGGTAAGAGAGATGGACTTTTTCAAGCGGCCCTTGAAATTCTGAAGACGATTTTTCGCCAGCTTGCCAAAACAGACCCTCCCGCATTGCTCTTGCGCAACCTGACTGTGAGCGACATAGGGCCAGGGGGCCGAGGTGTACGGGATGAACCGTGGGTCCGTGGGGCGAAGTTTTTGCAATTCGTGGCTGAACCTATGCGCTGATAATATGATCAACAGAAAGCATGATGTGTGACAATGTTTAGACGCGCTATACGGTCGAATGCATATCAGCTGTTTTCACAGTGTCTATATCGAAAATGCATGGATGTTGTATGACAAATGCGCACTTTACCAGGGATTGGAATACTTCGTTCAGCCTAAAAGCTACCTCTACTCTCACTTAATTTCAGGGGTCGTCTGCTGAAGTTTCAGTATACCCACTGGCAGAAAAACACAGTGTGGGTGTTTTAGGCCCGTTACACGCCCAAATACTACATGGTTAAGTCATGTGTCTAATTGAGGAATTCTGAAATCCATGAAGAATGATGGTATGACAGCCAACCATATCTCAACAAGCATTTCTGAAGTCAACTCCGAACTTTGCTGAGTAACGGAAATGCAACTTTAAAAGTGAATGCAGCCCAAAACTTACTAATGAGAATTAATCAAAGCGACTTCCAACAAAAGTAAGAGAGATTATAATGCTTTTTCGTTTCAGCCTACATACAGCGAAATGTAACATTTTTACAGAAAAGGTTACCTTCGGCATACAGGCGTTTTGAAGGAAATTGCACATGTCAAATAGTAATTCTGAGTGGGCAGCCTTTCCCTTCCAAATCATGCCTGTTTCTGAAACCCCACCGCAGATATCACCTTTCTCTTCAAGGTCAGTTCGAATGTGAGGACTGTTTTCCGGGGTGTTTTGTTTGTCGGCTCGAACTTGTAACAGCGGGGACGTCAAACTATTCGAAAATGAAGCACCCTTTTGAATGTTACAAAATAACCGAGGAGGAATTCAGAGTACGTAAACAACTCTTCCTGTTATCATCTCCACACATTTTGCCTATCAATGGGACCAGTGTTTTTTCACGTTTCTATGAAACGCGCCGTTGTGCGTAGGGTAATTCATTGGGGGCGTTAATTTAGGGCACACAACACGGCTTGTCCTACAGTTGGAAATGAGTATTATTTGCCTACTACAGCGATTCGTTTCACTGTTTGACTTTGCGTCTGGCTACGCGGACACTGCCGACATACGTGCGCTGTTTTCGGTATGGAGGGGATTGATCCGCCTTCCCAACAGTTGTTGGGATGGCAGAAAACTTCAACTCTGGAACGAAATTGAATTAAATTGGATTCGGTTATTATCAATAACCGAAAATGAGCTGTATATCCTTCAATGGGTTCGCTAGGTCTGCACACGAGTAGTAAGTTGATTGCTTCAAGTCTAGGATGGTACGACACCAATTCCGGTCGCAGCCCTAAGGGGCTCAGTGGTTTCAACTTACTGCTATGAAAGTCCGCCGTTCGAACACAGCTCCAGCATCTCGATTGTTCACGTCTAAACTTGGGCAACCTGACTGTATCTCAGCCCTCGTGCTTCCTTTGTGTGGCATGTTTGTTACAGATAAACAAGCATTATTATATTATCATTATTATTATTATTATTATTATTATTATTGATGTTCGTTAATTCTGGCCACAAATTCTGCTTGCGTATCCAGAAAGAAGTGCGAAGGAGCAGGACGTCACCGCTAGTGGTGAGCCTTATTTGGACTCGTAATACCAAAGCATATAGAAGCAACAAAAACGTATTTTGTAGGGCGGAAAGGTGGGAATCCGAACGAGATACAGCATGGAGCGCTTATATCGGGTTACCTGGGAATTACTTAAGTGTGGGAATATGGAGGGAAGCGGAAAATGTAGAAGACAAGTGGCGGTATTTGGGGTGTTTATGGATGCGACTGGGAGGTTAATGGATAAAATTGAAGGGGAGAGAATCGATATCGCACACAAGTACTGCAAATCCAAATCACCTGGAAATTCATGCCAAGGCGATACAACTGTAGAGCAGAAAAAGTCTCCCTTTGGCCGGCTGGTTTGACTGTATTGGAATGGTTTGAGTTTTCGATCTCGGGGTTAGAGTTGTGGGAAAGATTAAATTGGTACAGGGTCCTGAAGTGAGGGGTTTAATTTTGTGTGATACATCACCGAAGTCTGCGGTGCTCCAAGGGGAACGGATGTAGGCGCAGAAGGTTTTGGATTTGGAGAACATTCCGGAGTGAACTAAAAGGTTCGTGGCGGTTCTAGGTTATTTTCAGAAATCTGACCTCCTTGGCACCTCCCCTTTTTATCTGTCAACATAAGACCTTCAGGAATCAAGTTGGAAGGTTTATAGCTTTTTTCTGACTCGATCGGTCCAACACGACTGGAGCAAGTGGTCTGTCACGGGTGGTACACACGGAGCTGTCGTCAGTGCGACTGCTGTTTTAAAGTCGAAGGATTCAGGCAATAGTTTTAAATCCAAAGACTTTTCTACGGTCATCGGGCACCCGGTCGGTGGTAGCTGACTAACGGGCCTTTTCCATATTGAGGTTGGTTACGACGCCAGTTTCCATGACCACGGCGATAATCTCTCACAAGTGCACGGCTTCCAGGTTTAAAACTCGGCTTGCCTTTTGTGAACGATTGAGGGAACGTAAATGCTGATGGGGTGGTGTTGTGCTTAAGTTTCAACCGCCCGTTCATAGCTCCTGCTGAGGAACAAACACCAGGAGAATGTGGATTGGGAACTGCTCTATCGTTCGACAGGAAAGTATCCAAGACTTCTGCTCTGCCCTTTGCTTTTGTGACGGCGCGCTTAAGTGTATCTCCGAACCTCAGCCTGACCATTCGATTGCTGATGGAATGATGGGGAAGAAACATGAGTGAGGTTGAGCCGCCAGACAAAATTACCAAACTGGTGGGATGTGAACTAGGTACCGTTGTGGGACAATGGCTTCTTGAAGGCTGACTACTGAAAACAGATATCGTAGTTTAGTGGTGGTGGCCATCGTTGTTATCTCTGACATAACAAGAACTTCGATCCCCATTGGAAAAGGGATATACAACGATTAGGAAAGTTCCCCTATTTAACTTGTCCGATGAAATCCACGTGGATGAGCTACCATGGTATTTTTGGTTGTGTCTAAAGCTGCACTGATCGTTGGTTGGGTTACTTCTGAGCGCTTGAGCAATGCGAACAGCTCCGACATACTTGCTGCATATGTTCATTCATACCGGGCTAATAAACATAGCCGCGAGCAAGGGTGTTCATGTGGCTCATCCCCGGATCTCCATAATGGAACTGACCCGAGACTCGACAACGAAGCTTGGTGGGAGCGGTGATCCGGCCAATGAAAAGAAGGCAATCATCAACAACAGACAACCACCTTTCGTCGTTGAAATGGCTGCCTAAGTTCCTCTGAAGGACGGATTCTTAGCCAGTTGGTTTGGTGGTATTCTATAACTTATTGTAGTACGAGTATCACTTTTGGTGTCACTCCGAACCATGTCAAAAACCACTGGCACGTGGTTTATCGTCTCCAATACAGCGCAGCACGGACTTCTGGTTCGGTGGCTACGGCTGCCATGATGGTATCTCCGGATTCCATCACATGAGAATCAGTCGCCCGAGAAAGCGCGTCTGCCTGTTCAATGTACGCGCCTGTGGCATACCTTATGGTAGAGTTGTAGCCAAGCAGCACTATACCCTACCGTTTCAATAGGTTGACTGTAGACCCGGATATCTTTCTTGGAACCAAATGTAGCCGTAGTTGTATGATCCGTCGCAAGTGTGAAGTGTGAGCCTTAAAACATTTTGTGGGAGTTCGCGCCAGAAATGATGGCTGGCGTTTTCCGCTCTGATTGTAAACTCGTTCTCCTGGAGCAGCATGTGCGATCGCCTACGTACAGTCAGTAAATTCGTGGGTTATGACCCTTGGTCGAGGTGTGAGGTAGCACCAAGCTGCCCAAGCCTAGATAGGAGCAGTTGAGATGCCGGCGTTGGATTCAAGCCACGAACCCTCCGGTCAGTAAGTTCGCGCCTTGACCACTTAGCATCCTGAGCTCACGATTGCATCAATGTTCGACGGGTCGGGCGACGGCTATTTCTTAAAATCATGAACCTTAAGGTACTTCACATACTTCAGCATAAATTCACGTTTTTCCCACAGTCACAGTGGCTTGCTCTTACCTACTCACACTCGGGTTCACTCCTGAGGCATTTGTGGTGGGTTAATCGTTGGCCTTCATTGTGGTGCACGAATTTTTCTCCAGATGTGACGTGACGATAATACTATCTCAAACCGTTTCGAGCTGCTTAAAGGTACTGCATGTTTTTGTCCAACTTGTGCTCGTGTGTTCTTTCGCGAGATACAGTTGAAGTAGCGTGTGTGTCCTGTTGTGCCAAGTTTTCTGATCAACAGGCAAAATCGCTAGACATCATGTTGTGCTAGCATTCGACTCTGAAAATGTCTTCGTGACGCTTGGACCACAAGTCCATGTTCAGACCAGTATAATGTTCACAATGGGACCCCGTGATACTGTTGGCAATTGAACCAGCGTAACCTGCATCAGGAGCGGAATCCCCTTGCTGAAGTGTGGTCGCATCAATGTTTATTACAACGATTCAGCCACCAGTCGGGAAATTGCGCGTCTGGAACTCATTGAAGTTTCGTGTAATTCGCACTATTAATGATTCCCAATAAAGATGAAACAACTCTACAGTAACTCCAGGCTTTTCAGCTTTGCGCTTCACTTACGGGACGAAATCTCAATTGGAAATTCCCACATCTCACCACGAACAATCTATAAAAAACAATTTCCCGTGGTTAGTTAGCAAGCCAAAAATAGCCTAAGTGAAAACATTCATCATGTGGATTTCGATATATGGCACAATGATACTTTTCAGAGCATATGGAACCATCCTTATCGGCCTATTCCCTAACAAGGCCTGCCACCAATCGAGGCCAAGAGCGTCACCCGATAGATCCGCTACTGATGCTGAGGACAGCGCTTTTCCTGAGGAGTTTATTATTCCACGTAGAGCAGCCGCTTGAAACGCCTCTGGATAGGTCTGAACAACAGATTGTGCGGGTCTGTTCCAGTAATTTTCCTCTCGGATTGACAGTTCCAAGTTACCGCTGTCATGAGTGACTTCCATTTACAATCTCAAGGCGTCTCTTATCAATCATATTTATCGTACTGCATCTCCGATAACCAACTCAACTTCGTCCGTCCCAGTAGCTAGGGTGACCAGGACACAAGCTACGAACTCGTTTGTGTTGAATTTCGGGATGCAAAGGGCCTATTCCACCTTGAGAATCAGTCCATCACCTGGCAGGCCCTTAACGATTACTGGGTTGACATATTCTGCTTGCCAGAAATCTGGATGCTTTAAACCATTTCCCGTCGTATGGTGGTTAGAGCGCGAATCTGCCGACCGGAAGGTCCGTCGTTCGAACCCTACATCTGCCTCTCGAATTCCCCTGTCTAGGCTTGGGCAACCTGGTAGTATCTCAGTCCTCGTGCTTCCTTCTGGTGGCATGGCAGTTAGGCACCCATAGGGTGCTACAGCTGAACGACTTTTTTCTAGTCACTTTCTTGTGGCCCTGGCACTTAAGGTCTGACTCAAAATGCGCTATTATCATTTAGGCCGATCGATTCGAGAATCGCACTGGCAGGACTCAGATCATCTTCTTAGCCATATGCACACCTACACTTGGTTCCAAGCAGCACATTGCAAGCGGTCATTGTGATAGGCTCAGAGCCGCTGTCAGTAAAATCGTTGTGTTTATGGTCGCCGATAATTAGGGTGTCCACACTTTACCGTACAGTGTCTCATGCACCATATTCTCGACCGGTGACAGGCCCGTTAACTTTGCTAACTTCCTTGGGTTGTGTGCCACCATCGCGCACCTGTTAACTCTGTAGTCCCAAAATTTTTACATAGCCCACCAGTTTGGCTGGATCCTAGCGTGATCTAGGTGGACCGAATGTGTAGAAAATTCCAGTTCCTGCAAAGGAGCACAAGCTGGGAACCAAGAGGATCAGGTCACACTTTTGTACGAGCAGAACTGAGGTACTTCCGCGCTGCATTCAGTAGGGCGAGGTAGCTCGAAATAGCCCAGTGGTTAAGGCGTGAATTTACTGATGGGAAGGTCCATGGTTCGAACCCATTCCCGGCATCTCGACTGCTCCTGTCTAGGCTTAGGAAGCCCCGACTTAAAGCTGTCACCTTGTGGTGGTGGTTGGGCTTCTGTGCTGCAATGACCCTGCTGGCTACACTATCTGGAACTCATTTTCTTTAGGTTCAGCCATGTCGGGAAGGCCAATGAGGAGCAGCCCGACGAAGAACAGCGAGTCCCCTCACTGCGAGCAGTCGTATTACGAGGCGATTTGGAGGTAAAGTCGTACTGTCCTCTTCTATAGGAGTATGGAGGCAGTAAGGCGTTTCCCCCAGGCGACCAGCATGTCCATATTTATGGAAGCAGCGATGTTGCCTTCCCCCGAGAAAGGACGTGTTAGAAAAGGTCGGCCCTGATCGCCCAATGGTCGACCGTGACCGCCGGCGCATTATTCAATACGGTCGAAATGCTTTTAAAGCCAGAGTCCGGTGCTGCTCAAAAGGCACCTGTTGTGCGCGGCCGCATTAGAAGTGAGACAGTAATGCCTTACTCCCTGCGCCCTCGGGTCAGGCCGGCCCCTGCAGCCAAGCGGGTCAGACTATCGCGTCATTGGCTCCGCCGTCTCGCGGTTCAGATTTTGAGTCAGAGGCTAGGGGCAGGGTCTCGAACAATACCCTACATCCTTCCACTGCCTTGTTGGTCAGACTTTTGAGTCGAAGTTTCAAGGTGGTGTACCTCAACCGAACCTCCTTCTTCGGCCTGGGCAACCGGGAAGTATCATTCTCCCTTGCAGTTCCTCGCTCACCGGACTTCTCTCACACTTTATCTCAACCCATCGAACAATGCAGTGTGATCAACCCATCTACCAATCCCTTAGCCACTATTCCGTGTCTAAACCTTCGCTCAGAAAAATAAACCAAAATAATAGCTTACTAGCCTCGAAAGATCTGATCCACGTTGCAGTCTTCAATGTTCATACTCTATGTCAAATCGAACAACAGGCATCTCTAGCTGAAACCTTGATTTCCCTCTCTGTCTATGTATGTTGCGTCTTCGAAACACGCATAAAAGACCCCACTTCGGTCGTGCACCTCAAGCCACTTAGGACGAGCTCAGATGTTCCACATTTCACTCTTCGGGTATCCGGCGATCCTAACGCAATGGCTCGTGGTATCTGCGGTGTGGGAGGTGCACTCAGCCCCAAGGCTGAAAGTGCCTTACTGGACTGGATCTCAGTAAACAGTCGCCTTTGCGCTGTGCGGTCGCCTGGCTCAATTAAAATCAATGCAGGTCTGTGCGGTAAACGGTGTTTATTTGTCGTATCAGCATACGTTCCAACAGACTGCAGTTCTGAGACTGAAAACGATGGATTTTACCTAGATCTGTCGCGGCTGCTTCGGTCAGCAAGAAGAACGGATACAGTAATCCTGGCGGGTGACGTGAATGCCCAATTCGGATGAATAAGCCCGATCTCCTTCAACACAACCGCTGGAAGAACTCAGCGTGCCTGAATGGAACATCGACCTCAACCCGCCGTCAGCAACCGAAATCACGGATGAGATGTCCATCATGAAGCGCAATAAGTCACCTGGCCCGGATGGTCTGCACCCTGTACTCTTCAAAGAAGGTGGCGAGGTCCCAATGAACTGTGTGACAGCCATGCTGCAGAAGATTTGGATTGAAACCAGAATACCAGCCGAATGGAGGTCCCCGACGTCCCACGTTGGTCGTTTTTTTCTTGATCTGAAAGCTCATTTTGATTCTGTCGATCGTCAGAAACTTTGGCAGTGTCTGGCGATCAAAGGTGTCCCTTCCAACTTTTTATCCCCTATGTGGGCGAGGTGGCTCAGTGGTTAGAGCGCGAATTTACTGATCGGAAGCACCGTGGTTCGAACCCGATCTTTGCCTCTCGACTTTCCCTATCTAGGCGTGGGTGACCTGGCGGTATCCCAGCTCTCGTACTTCCTTCTGGTGGCATGGCAGTTGGGTACCGAAAGGGTGCTACAGATGAACGATTTGTCTTTATGCGGGCACTGTATGCGAACTCCTGTGGGCGCGTACGAGTATGCGGTCAGCTTTCGCTTGGGTTCACCACGTCCAGTGATGTAAGACAAGGCTGTCTTCTCCCGCCTTAGCCCTTCAACTTTGTTATTGATTTGCTGCTTGAAATTTCTCTGCCTGCCTCTGAAACCTCGGGAGTCGAAATGCTCCCTGGACGTTTGCTCATAGACATTGAGTACTGGGACAATACTGCCCTCTTTGGTTCAGGTCCTTTAAAAATGCAAACCATTTTAAATAACCCAAATAACTCCGCTCACGGTTTGGCATGCGGTTCACAGCTGCAAAGTGTAAAGTGCTGGGGCTGCTACAAGACTGGGTTGGATCAAACCCACACCTTATGCTTTCAGGCGAGCCAATCGACGTGATGGATAAACTTGTTTACCTGGGCAGCTGTATAAGTTCCGGTGGACTGGCTGGAGATGAGATTACTCGAATCCGGAAGGCCAGGACAGCTCTTGACAACCTTGGACACAGCGCCAACGTGACGTCAGTTCGTCTGTCAAGGGCAGAGTTTACACTGTGGCGGTGCAATCCACACTGCTTTGTGAATCAGAGACGTGGCCTCTACGCGCAGAAGACGTTGGAAACATGTCAGTGTTTGACCATCGGTGTCTCCGAAGCATTGGTCAGGCCTGGTGGGAACATCGGATTAGCAATGCTGAGGTACGCCAAATGTTCCTAGGAAGAGGGAACTCTCCATGGATAGATGAATTACTCACGCTTCATAGGTTACGCTAGTTAGGACATGTGCTCAGCATGCCAGAAGACCGTCTGCCTCACAGAGCCCTTTTCGCCAGGCCCTGAGCTGAGTGTAAGCGAACGATAGGTGGACAGTGTATGACCTGGCAACAAACTATTTAAACTTATCAGTAATCTCAGTCAGGTTGACAACTTGCGCCTCCTCGGATGGGAACCCCGGGACTCAACACAACAATCCTCAATGGGGCACCAGCACCAACGCGCTCACCACCGGTAGGAATGACCTGATCGCGAATTCTGTGGTGCCTCTGCATCAAAACTGTCGCATTCAATGCGCAGCTGCCCAATTCCCGAACTAACTGAACATGCCATTGCCTCCAAGGCTTGGCCGTGTCTCGCACCCTCCCCCACTTTCCGGTGATCGAAACTGTAGCAGCTGGAACCAATATGCCTATGGTACACGGTCTAAACCTGGTAAACGTAATTACTATCCGGTTGGTTGCACTTGAGCAGTTTGTGACCATGTGAAACTAGGGTTTCGAAGGAGCGATAGGGGACAGTCCATATTATGGAGAGAACAGTTGTGGATGTGCCATCAGACTTGGTATGGCTGTGCTGTGCAATCGTTACACTGATATTCTTCGGTTTCCGGACAGCCTCTTAACGGATGTTAGTACACAAGCGCACATAGACCAACAAGTCGAGTTGGATTGAGTCTTAGCATTTCCTAAAGTTGTACGTTACCTCACGGTTACGCTTATGTCGCTTAATTGAGTGCTTCCTCTGTCCACTTGTGCGTTATTCTGAAGGTGTCGCAACCACGGCGGTAGTGACGCAGGAGTTGTTATTGCTTAGGTTGACAGAGGGTTCATGAGTTTGGGTTCCAGTTGCCTCTCTATTGTGCTGTATTAGAACCTGGTTCGATTCTGATCTGGACCAGTATTAGTACGAGACTCCCTGTTGTCGCCTAGCAAAATGTCGTCTTTGGCTTATTCCAGTTTGAATGTCCAAGTGTCTGCAGAAAAACAGTGGACATCCGAGTGACCAAAGGTACTACGAATATTTTGACCGTTGTGTCGATAAGGCTAATGCTCTGTTAGTTTTCTTACAATGACATCGTCCTTTGTCAGGATCCCAGTGGAACTGAAGTTCCTCTGCCAAATGAGACTACTCCTGTCTTCTATCGAGGGTAGGAATGCATTCTTATATGTCGCATTTCACACGCTACCTCTTTCGGGAGAACTCGTGGTTCAGATGAGTCTGGCAATTTGATCCTCTCTCAGAGCACTGCAGACTCAACGGAAATTTCGATGGAACTACCCAAAGCACGATTGAACAGTTGACTAAAGCGTTCCATCCACCCGGTAATTTCACTATTCCGGTTCGTGACAAGCTGTCCTGCTACATCAAGTTGGTTGAATTCCGGGGATTGAAATTTGCCTGACAGGTTTTGAATCTGCAAGAGAAGGTTACCAGATCTACTCCATGTTGACAGCTATCTCCTTATTTTCTTCCAAATCAGCAGAAATCAAAATCTGGTGGTCAGTCTGAGCCTGAGCTTGCTCAGTGGTTAGGACACGGACTTACTGGTAGAATGGTCCGAACCCAATTTCTGCATCTCGACCGCTCGTGCCTAGGCTTGGGCAACCTGGCAGTATCTCAGTCCTCATCCATTCTTTCGAGTGGCATAGCAGCTGGGCACCGAAAAGGTATTACGACTGAGTTAACAGCTTTGACTCTCGCCTCCTCCAGTTTATGTTTTAATTTTTTTTTTACTCCGAAGTCCAGAGCTAATTCGTGGGCCACCATCGAGAAACTATGCGTAATTAACAGGTTCTTATTTGCTGCGGTTCTTGTCGTCTGCCGTAATCAGGGACCACTTTTGTAAATCTCAGCAACCTATGGGGCGCGCAACATTTAATTTCTTTTTTGTGTGGACCCTTCACCAAGGTGGCCCGCTTGATCGTCGCGTCAGATGTGGTTTCAACTTTTCGGTTTAGGGGCACTATTTTCGAAGCGAACCATGCTTATTATCCTGACATAACATACTACTTATGGGGTTGCTGGAGACCATAGTCTACGACTGGCTTCGTTCTTTCTGGGACTTATCAGGTGTTCTAATTGAACATCAAATTTTAAAACGGAACACACGTATTTGCAAATTACATTGGTATTAACAAGAGACTCAACGGAATCTCATTTATGGGATTCTTCGACCGAAGGTTGCACACTACGGCCGCCCTGTGTTTCACTTGATGCAATATTCGAGGTATCGGTGTATGTTTTCCTGACATATTATGCTGCTCGTAATGTTGCTGAAAACTCTAGACAGACCTAATTCCCGAACTTCTACCGGCGTACTGTCTTAATTGAACACATCCAGTTGAACAGCATCATGAACAAGAGATTCATTTATCTCCCTTTAATACCAAAGTAATTTGCAAGTGGGTGTGCTTTGTCGAAATATCCTTAGGTTTTCTGAGCTGCTCAACGCGTAGAGGAACTGAACTGACCTATTGACATTGCATTTCTATGGTGTCATATTTTCGCGGATCTTTTAGCCACCCGGCGATCTATTTTTCATCAGCTTACCTATTGTGTTCCTCTTCTGCCTCGAAGTTATGTTGTATTTCTATTTCTCTAACACCCCGTTTCCCATTTACCTCAGCGGTTGGAAGAATTCATTGCGGTATCTTCCGCCTATCCCTCAAACGCATCCCAAGACACGAAGCAGACAGCCTTTTGCTTCCTCGCCGCACGCAAGTTTTCCGTGGCGCAAGCTCTCGAACTTTACCACAATTATAAGGTTGGCATTTGTGGGTATTATGTCTGTTTACACTGTTGTCTACCTCAATCAGGCTATGCTATCCCGTGAAGGAATACCAGACGTCATAGATCCTTTTGACGAGGAAACCAG
The DNA here is from genome assembly GCA_004794785.1 of Opisthorchis felineus. NCBI lineage: Eukaryota > Metazoa > Platyhelminthes > Trematoda > Opisthorchiida > Opisthorchiidae > Opisthorchis > Opisthorchis felineus. The sequence continues at coordinate 89,754 of SJOL01001560.1, read as the reverse complement.
ACGAGAGTTGTTGTCTGGGAAGTTTGTGGTTCTGGTTTGTTCTCCGTTTCCGTATGATGCTTAAAACCTTCGATGTGTCTTCCAGAACGATTCAGAAACCTCTGGTGTTAGGGTTGTTCAGTACTTTGTGCGATTGCATCATGCATCACACAACCCTCGGGCTGTGCTTCAGAGTATCCTATTTCAGCTGGATGCAGTAATGAAGAAGTGAGTTTTTCGCTTGCGTTTTTTTTGTGTGGTTTTAATTGTGTTTTGTGATTCCAACCACTACTTTCTCCCTCCTGGTTCGCTGGTGAAAAAGAAAATGAGAGGTGGCATACGGGCCCTCGATTATGAAGCCCCCGGGAAGGATACGCCTCCTTGCCAATTTGATTATTGTTTGTAATGTACTCTAGATTCTCGTTCACCTTGAGACTGGAGTTCTTTTCCGTACTTTGCTGTTGGATGGAATTGCTGTACATAAAATGAAGTGTTCAGACTGTTTCGCAATACGTGTTATGGGAAAAACTTGTGGTTAGGTCTCTCTGTAGCCGTTAGGAAGTTGTGTAGTTCGCGTTCTACTGAGACTCGACGGTTGCCTCCGTTTCGAGTGCTCCACTTGTGCCCACTGCTTTCTATCCGACGTTTGTTGGCGAGTCCCAGTTGTTGTTACACAGGACCGTGGGTCACGTTGTAATTTGCACGATAATCCATGTGAGGTTAAGTCAACTAGTCCGGAAAACTCATTTGAAGTATCGAGAATACGCTTCGACTCTCCACTTCAGGAGGCAGTGGATAGTATTTCTTCGGTAGACACCACATGATTAGCCGATTTTTGAGTGTTTCGAGAGGTCCTTGGGTGACCGATAGTCCTGAGTAATTTGGCTAACAAACTCGGTTTACCACCAAACATGGTTGTGATTTTTTCGTTTAAGAAGGCCCTGATATGAAATATTCCGGAGGGTGTTCGTAGTAACGTTCGCTTAACCACACTCGTGAAGGAAACTGGTTGAAGAGCTCTACAGGTATTGGTTTCACTCTCTCCAGCCAAGTACAGGGAAGACCATATGGAACCCACCTTGGACAGCGAGACGGCACCCATGTTTTTCGTTTGCTCGTGCTATCAATGTTTAGACATTTTCAATCGAAATTCTTTGTTATCGCCTTCGTGCTTTTTGCCATGTTTTAGTTCATCCCATTCGTTGTTGACGCCATGTAAAACAGACATGGTGCGTATCACATGACTCACCCGCCTCGATTTATTCTCTTGGATACACTGCTCAACTTAAATAACTGCTTTACACCATCATCTCGTTGCGGTTCTAATTACTCCAGCCAACTTGAACTTGACTTCCGGATGTGTGAGAATATACGACGAGTTCTCCAAAAGCTTTCGTACACAACGTGGTGTCCGTCAGGGGTGCACACTCTCTCCATTCTTAATTTCGTGATCGATGGGATAATGAGACGAATGTTAGAAGGTCCTCAAAACCCCGGTGTTCAAATAGCCTATGACGAAAATCTTGTCGATCTGGAATGTGCAGACGACATCGTTCTCGTCTTCGAAGAGGAGGAGAAGGCGCAGTTGTTTTTGGATGAACTGACCAAAGTCATCCCGTCCTTTGGTATGCACTTTGCACCCACCTATGCTCGTGGACATGCAGTCACTGAGCACGCCACTTATAATCCAGGCGGAGGCACTCGAAGTTGTGCAGCGTTTTACGTATCTTAGAAGTTGTATTAGTTCTGCTTGTAGTGTAACAGATGAGGTCAATGCACGAATCTGCAGGGACCGGGTCGCGTTTGCTAATGTGAGACACCTTTGGCGTCAAAGCGGTTTATCCATGAATCTCAACGGACGTGTGAATCAAGCTACAGTGCGGGCTGTGTTGTTGTGTGGCTGTGAAACTTGGTCTGTTGGAGCAATGGACCTGAAACGTCCTCAGGTGTTCGACAATCGTTGTCTCAGGACCATAGCTCGTGTGGGTTGGTGTCGGAGAATCCGTAACGAAGCAATTAGAAAGCGAGTTTTCGGTTGTGCAACGGGTACTTCCATTGAAGAATGTGTCCAGCACCAGAAGCTGCGTTGGTTAGGCCATGTATTGCGCATGCTGAACCATTGTTTGCTGAAGAGGGTGCTGTTTTCCGTACCCAATTCAGAGTGGTGGAAGCAGAGAGGTGGCCAACCGTTCAGCTGGTAGAAGGGTATGAAAGAAATTACAAAATGTTTGGGTGCTGTCAGTGCTACTCGCCTTCCAGGATGGGGACCACGTGATCCCCATTGCGCCTGGTTGGAGACGCTGCAAGTTATGGCTGCTAATCGATGTCAGTGGCGTTCGTATTGTCAGTTTCTATCCAGATTGCCTGAATGAGTGTCTGTAGGTGTAGACACCTCGGAATTATTGTGGTAGGCGAGTCCCCTCTCCCTATCACTTTTATTATTTCTTCAAAATAGGGCTTTCAAACAAATGGTTGTAAGGCAGCGAAGCATCGGTGTTGATCACTGATGTCATGCTGTCCATGATGATGATGATGATGAGCTACGATTCACAGGCACCCGTTATCACGGTACATTAAGTTCTCCAACAGTTGAGGCCAAGTTTCGCCACCGCGCAGCAAGATGGTCCGCACTGTACTATTTTACATGCGCCCCGTGAGGCCGATTAATCCATTGTTTCGACACTGCTAGCGCGAACTAGCGAACGCGAATTCGACATTCGAGATGACGCTCATCACGTCGATGCTTCTTCATGATTCAGTCCAGTTTTTCTAGAGCCAGTGCTAGAGGTCATTATCAGCATAATTGACAGCAACACCAGATGAGAGCACTTGTGCTTCACTGCCATGCCACTCTTTTTTAGAGGCACAAAAACAATGTACTTCATGAGGAATCTGTTCACTTTAAGCCCATGATTTCGCAGAACCGATTAATGGTTAGGACTTTTACCTTTCAGAGTTGGAACCTCTAAATTTCTTTTGCTTTTGCTGTTTCAATCCAAATTCAGTGGCCACCTTGATATTTTGCCAGACCGTATGTCTTTGGACTGCTCGTAGTAGTTCGACCCTGATCGCTTCTTGTTGTCTGTTCCTAACAAGGAATTCCTCAATTTTTCCATGATTCGATGATCGTGAAACACAGATTGAAGCACACGCTTGTGTTGCTGTGATGATACTGTTGTCTTTTCTTCAATTTTTGCCATTGTCAGTCTTAATCTGTTTCGTTTGTATGGAAAACAACTAAAGATTTCGTGATTCATGAAAATACAATCCAATAAAAAATCAAACACTCTAGTGACTTGTGTCGACCGTAAATGTAAAAAATTCTACTCGTAATCACAGTCGAATGGGCGTCTCCGTCTAACCTTACATCCATTCTGATTCAATAGTTGTGTCCGTGAACGATGTTCATAGCATTTCTCCTCTCTTCTACACACAGAGAAGTTGCTGCACGAAACGGTCTGGTGTTCATATACGACATGACCGATGCGAAGTTCTCCAACATTGACTGCACCTTAGGTATCAAGTTATTCAAAATCCTCAAGGTGAGTACCTCATCAGTTGCGTTATTTGGTGGTTTTGTTTCTGATGCCGACCTTGCAAGGATCCAATGCTTGTCCGTTCATCGAATTGCGCACCTTCCAGCTTTAACTACATCGCAATCCTGCCTGGGAAGCAGTGCATCCGATGGCTTTCAATAAGCTCCTCTTTCGAGCAACGGTTTATTTCGATCAGACCTAGTAAACGTTCTGCTCATTCCTGCATACCTGTTTGAACGCAGTTGATTAACAATCCTTGTTTATCGCTCAAGTGTTTTACACTAGGTTGATGGGCTCGGAATATCACTGGACAATGCTCCTGTTCACTAGGATACAACTTCAGCGAATCATCCTAGTCCTCTGGCATGCTTGAGACGATGTATCCAACAGCCCTTTTACCCTCTGGTGAAATTTGTTCGGAATTGCTTCCACCGCATATAGTGGTGACGATGTTGAGATGAAAAAAACAGTTATATGTCCGTGGAGTAATACACTCATTTGCAAACTAGTTTGGTGTTAACTGGATACTCAACTGAGTATCAGCTGAATTCCTCATTTACAGGTACTTCCAGTTGAGCATGCTTTATAAAGGCCGCCTCATGTTTCATTTGGAACGACATTCGGGATATCGAGGTATTTTCCCGACCGTGCACTACTCATAAAGTTTTCAGCAACTTTACATGTAGTATTGAGTCAAGAAGTTATATATCGTGCTTGGATGAACGTCAACCACGATGCTGGTCGATCATTCGGAGAACTAAGTAGCAGTGTGGTTAACTTCCATCCGGAGAACTGCGAATTCTGACCACCCTCTAGATTTGGATGGTACAACAGAGTCAGGGATTCTCAAGGCAAAGTCCTGAATTGAGACTTTCTAATCAACAAACTCGGTGTGAAACTACCAACCAGAAGGTCCGTGGTTCGAATCCAACCCTGACTTTCCGGTTACTCCTGTCTGGGTTGAGGCAACCTGGCAGTATCTCAGCCCTCGTGTTTCCTTCGAATTGCACAACATTTGTGCACCACGGCTGAACGATTTAATCTTGATTCAGTGAACGCTTTGGATTTCCTTAGGAATCTAGCCATATGTGAGTAGTCACATAATCGGTCCTAAATGTTAACCTGAACACTAGGCAATCATGATCATCATTATGCACTTGATGATTAGTGCCATGCAGGATGAAACGCGTGGTAGACTGTTCCTTCAGTACCAACCACTTATGGTTTCGGGTTTCGGCTTGCAAAATCTCCAAGCCGATGGTTTATTAATCATTAGGACCTCGTTGAGGACCGTGAAATCGCTTGAAACCATGCTGAATATTTGTTATTAGTCACATTCCAAACAGATTTCGACACCCGGCAGCAACCTACTGAATTCATATAGGCCGTGCGCGCAAGTGAGGTCGCTGGCCGCTGGACGTTCGCGATCAAGTTTGTAAACTTTGAATTGGAGCAGCCGACGGTTGAATCCGGATTTCCATTTCCAGGCTAGTTCTACTTCTGCTTCATGATCATAGGAATCTACTCAAAGTTTACATGCCAATTCTGTACGCAGCTTCGACCGTTCGGGAAAACATCATTTTGATCAATAGTCTTATCTACTTTTTCAAAACAAGAAAAATGCCGAGAATGTCCGTCTTGTCGCCACACATACACCGTCTCGATGATTTTGACGCGGTGTCCTATGTCATAGCCCGTTGGGCTTCTCTTGCGCGTGTTAGGTGCACCTTGCACTGCACTGTCATTCATACCTGTCTGATTATCCGAGTTGCGTCGCACCGTTGTGTGCTGACATCACCGCCACTCTATGCACACACACACGCACACATACACACACGTTTTCTTATTCGTTTTCGTGTCCCTACCGGCAACTGATAAGTTGAGACAGATTATTCACAACCAGCCGTTGTGTTTCCTCCATCCTCCCGGCCTGCTGACTGTCATAACAGGTGTTTTGAATTTCAGTCTGTATGACTACGGCAATTCCCACATGCAATCGCGTTTCACGCCCAGTGGAATTCACAGGATGTAGTGGATAGTGATTTTAGGCCTCAACAGCCTCTGCGTGGCTAGTCTACCGAAACCCGTTAGGTTGTGTGTATCCTATCGCATGCGCGACTGGCAATGAGCTAGGCGTGTACTAGACTAGGCTAGTCTTGTTTTTAGCAGTGCCTTATAAATTTTCGCTCTTTTCGACTCAAGACTCTTTCCTTCATTTAGGAAACCACCAAAGTCCGTGCGTGATGTCATTGCCGATGACGTGTTATCCTGCAAGTGAAATCACTTTTACTGAAAAGCTGCTTCACTCTTGTTAGAGTTCATCATCAGATCATCTGTATAATAAATAATAATAATAATCGTTCAGCTGTAACACCCTTTGGGTGCCTAGCTGCCATGTCATCCGAAGAAAGCACGACGACTGGGATACTGCCAGGTTGCCCAAGTATAGACAGAAGTCGAAAGGCAGAGGTCGGGTTCGAACCACAGACCTTCCGGTCAGTAACTTCGCGCTCTAACCACTGAGGCATCTCGCCATCAAATCCTCTCTAAAGCCGTTCGAATCGCAACTTGTCTGTTGGTGGATGACCCCTATACGATTCGGTCACAAGAGCCTGATCACTTATGCATTTAGATGGAATCGCTCACCTGATCTTATCTCTGGTTCCTCGGATGACGACTTTTCAGATGGAATGCACGTGCGATTTGTGAAACCTTTCTGTTTTCTCAGCTGGTTACTTATATTTCACGGATGGCGCGAGGGTTTTTGTGAAGTTTTCGTGGAAATTTCCTCCGGCAAATTATATTCCTAAAATGTTTTCACACTTCCCACTGGGTTTCTTCTTTTCCCATTTCCATGTCATATTTCCAGTTGAATAGCTGTGCCAATGTCGCATTCTGTTCATTTCCACCGAATTAAAGCCTGTCATTTGAGGGGTGTTCTCAGTATGGATCAAAAAGGAGTTAGGACAGTTTCGTTCCTCTTTTGTGTGAAACATTCACGGACCCATTTGTAGTGCATCGAGGGACGTGAAAAGATGCCGGAAACAATAAGGCGAACAGACCGTAACAACTTAAAACTGAAACCTCTTTTGACTGCGTCTGAACCCCTTAGAACACCACTTTAATGCACACACACATGTGTATACGTCACTCTTTCCGTTTTCTTCTATTTTCTTCTATTTTTCGCTCTTTCGCTTTCCAGTCCAGCTACCCAGTCCGATTACGACGAATCCTCATTCTGACGGCTCCTCTCTGGTTCCGCGCTTCATTCCGGATGATGCGTGTGTTTATTCGCGATCAGCTGCGAGATAATGTGAATGTTTTGCGCCCATCACCAGGAACCAAGCTGGACGCCCTCAGTCATCCAGATTTCATTGCTTTGAAGCGAGATCACCATGCCTGGCTACACACGGCCCTGATACGCACAGGCTGGTTACCGAGCGAGTCGGATCAGGTGAATATTTTGACCGGGGTTGCTATTTGTGCTTATTTCTAGTAGCCAATTCTGTGAAGGACCTAAGGTATCGCAGTATGACACATTCAGCTGCTTTGCCGTGTAGAGTCAAGCTGAAGAATTTGTCACTGAACCCATACTCACCTCTGTTTGCAAACCACAGTCAACACATTCCGCACACGCACCCACGCATGTACACTGAGATGGTCCTTATCCATTGATGCGGCACACCATTCTTTCAAACCCGACTGGCCGCCATTTTTATGGCTACGGAATGTGTCAGACATCATCCTTAGGAATTTTTCCGGATGTCGGACCAAACTGACCGTGCCATGCTCACTTATGTGTGTTGCGCCGTCTGCTTGTCACCTTCCTAGCTTCTGGTGTTGTGGTATGGGCTGTAAATGGCAGCCGGCGTTTTCGCTCAGTCAGTTGGCTGCTGTGAATGCCACAGTTTGGCGATGCTCAGTGTCATTTTGATCTCTAGCGACAAGTTATAACAAGTAACTTACGGTAAGCGAGGGTGACTTTTTGATGAACCCAAACATGGATGACATGGATGAAATATGTGTGGAGAGATTTCTGACAAGAAACCGAGTTATATGGCGCTTGAACGTCACTGGAAGACTCACGATATGCCAAGGGATTCATTGAAAACGTCTTGGTGGAACTAGCCTATCTAGGGGTAGGCAACCGGGCGGTGTTCGTGCCCCTTTCGAATTGCACGGCAACCGAGCACCGAAAGATTTCCACAGCTGAATTTTTTTTTTCGGAAACAGTGGTTGTCAGCATTAAATGTTTTTTTACGCCTTCAGTCCCTGGAGGCAACGTTTTTGATGCATGAAACAGTATAGACCTTACTACTTCTGTGTGAACCCTGTCCTCTGCATACAAACAAGCATCATAGTCTATGGTTCACGCCAATCACATCTTCAAGATCTGGCTTCTGTTCTGCCCCGTGAAAGAGTCGGTCTGACCAAATTGTGGTCCTGATCTCATTCGACTGGGACCCTGTGTGGTATCCTAGCAGAGCAAACGTACATAGGTCAGGAATCCTCTGAATTCAAAACTACATATGTAGCTGCTCTGAAACATAAATGAAGATGCGTCAGTCAAAATGTCTTCTCTATAGTCATTAAGAGTCTAGCAGTGTTTTGTGTGGACTTTACGGATAAGCAATCGGAGAAATTGTCATCAAAATCTGCTCCAGCAAGGCATTCCCATGGAGCGGTTTGATAATTACGTCACGAAAATCTTCCACTTTTTGTTTTTGATCAATTTAGTATTCTTGTAAATGTTGGGTTTCATTTCCGATGGGTTTTGTCGCCCACCGACCAAGATCCATTCATTTGCTGCCACAAGGCGCGGGGCTATGGCGGAGATGTCCGTGTTTATATGCGCAACTGTAGGGCGCAGTTCGAAACACTTTTGAATAGATGAAATTCGTGTTTGGATGAGTAGAGAAGGGACTTGTACCGTATTTGTGAACCACCACTCAAAACTTTGGTAGTTCGGACGCATCGGCTGTCATATCGATCCTTCCGTTATGTACATTTGGTTCCTCTCCCGCTGATCCTCGAAAATTGATCTTTCCCGAAAAGGCGAATTACCCTGTTGCTTTATTCGGTGAGATGTGTCTGTGTGCTTCACTTTTATTTTTACTCTGTTCTTTCAGATCACTCGACCGAATGGACACCGGTTCCAAACTGCTGCGGCCTTTTTCGGCCAAACATCAACTTCCCAGTCTCCAGGTTCTGTTTCGGACCTGAGCGATCCAGACAGCAAAGAGGACGAGGATTCTCTGTCTGGTAACCCGTGGGATGAGGACGAACTTATGAGCGTTGGAGATTTGGACCCGTTCGCATTGTCCAGTTCCTACTCCAGCGAAACTGATTCAACTGGATCTGCCAAAGTGAAGACGGATCTAAGGACCTGCGACAAACATACTTCTCCACATGCGTCCGATATACATTTCCCAAGAGCTTCCAAGGTAAGACTGTGCTTCTCCCATTTCCATATCGACAACCAATCACTACAGCCCACATTATCCAGTTGTAGGTTTTTAGGTACCACGTACAAGCACTCTGTACTTGGTTAGGTTGGATTGTGGAGTTGGACTAGGCTTCCTGTAGTTTCTGGTTTCTAACGCGCAGTGCGCAGGAAGAAAACCTTTATTTTCAGCAGGGGTAGATTGTTCAACTTGTCACCAAAGAGAAAGCAAGTCAACAAGTTCCGCAATGCCAGTCAACTTATCCGTTATGATTATCATTACTGAGTGCAACACCGGTGTTGGAACACCAATACTTCAGTGCCAGAACCAAGCCAGTTTATCTGAAGCACACTCCAATGTATCTGATTAACGTCGCTCTGCAGTTATTGTTCCTATGTTCTGTTGCATCCTGAACGCTCTAGAACATCAGTGAATCAACAGTCTAGTGAGCCGGTCTACATGGGGTTGGCATTTATCCGTCGTCGAATCAGACCTGTGTCCGAGTGCGTAAATATGACCTAGTACAGCGTCAACAGTAATCCAGATGGCAAACAATCTCGTCCAGAAAGTGACAAAGGTCCATCTGTCACCGCTTCGTAAATTCGAATCCTTCATACCGGCTTGTCAGAATGGCGCAAAAACCACCATTGCCTTGAAGTTAGCATGTAATGTAATACCGAGAAGCACGATACAATGGTTACTCGTTTTCAGGAATCACCAGCACTGCGCTTATCTGGAAGGGGCGAAGCCGTCAGGTACGCCGCCAATCAGCAGTATGATCAACTCTCACTTATATGGGACACGATGCAACTGTCGCGGTTGACGTCAGGTGTCCTAATGTTGACATCAGCATCGAGTGGCAAATTCCCTGTTTGGGGCCGATGTGGCTTGTATTTCTTTTTGATTCAACAGTTTAGTTCCAGCTTTAGGACGTTTATTGGGTCATCGTTGAGAAAACCGATCAAATAGCTGAAGTGTGAACACGTTCGCCCAACCAAATGTGTCAATACAGGTGCGTTCAACATACGCTGGTATGGTGGTGGCAACAGGCTCCCCCAAATATTCCTGACGCCTGGAATTCACACCCCTGCGTGGCCAAAAGTATCTATTGCTGGTGAGCTTTAATACCAGGTGGACTCGAGCCCAGTGTACTGCTTCTTTGGTTTGGACTCACCAGAACAGTTGCGTTTGGACGAGAGGGGGAATGATCGACGATGCGGGCTACTTATATTTTGCAAGTAGTAGGGAGGCTCCGAAGCTTCAATTATGAATTTATTGCAAGCGGAATCATTAGAAAAATGCCGTACAGCTGTTCCACCCCTGCTGGGAATCTTCAGTGGTGTCCGTCCCACGATTTCTGAACGGGATTCGACCCAATACCCTCTCAGAGCAACGGAACTTACCAGTTCGCAGCATTACTACAAAAAGCTCAGAAATCTCCCAAGGTAATATATCGCTTCTATAGACAACGCCGAACACAGCGGTGGCAAACAACAATAAGCCGACATCTAGAGAATCATCTAGGCGTTTATTAACACGTGTAGTGTCAGATGTGGCTGGTTGTGGTGAGGTCGCTTTGACGGTCTAAACTACCGATTCTGATGTCCTGCTATATGGATGATATGGACGCTGCAGGGACATCTGATTTGCTACAGGAGTAGAACTAAACAAGAGTGGCATGCCATTACAGAACTGAGGGATAATTTACTATCAAGGGGAATGTCAGTTGTTGGACAGCTCGGTGACTGCAACAACCATACCGGCTAATTGTCATGTCGAATCGTGTCGCTATTTGCTCCACGATTAACAAGTACTATGTCAAGGAGATGATAGTGAACTTTTGTGAGTTATATTAACAAGACACAATAAGTGATCGATTATGACGTCACACCTTATTCGGCCAGATTCAACTGGTTGCAGCCAGCCAAGTAGAGTAAAAGAAGTAAGTTTGTTGGCGTATGCGTTTTCGCTACTGTGATCGTCTAGTCAGACGTTGGCGAGCTGACCCTTGCTCACACGGTCGTGATAGGTCAACCACATGCCAACACGAATACGATATCGTAATAGGATGAGCTGAGCTAATGGTCCGTTGCAGTGGTTACTGTGATGCCTTAGGCAGTCGCGTCTTATCCGCCTTGCTCGCACCACATGTCACCTAGTCCATAAGATCACGGGACAAGAATGCAGTAAAAATGGTCCATCGTCATAGACGAGCAACTGGTGCAGTTATGTGGCTGCAATGTGAAGTGAAGTTCAATTTTTCAGCACCGTGATGACTGGACGTCATAGAGTTTTTCGAATTAACGGATCCACTATAATCTTCATCTCGAAATTACCGAAGAGTGAATACTCTGAAACAGAATACCCTTCATTTTTGGGATGTTCGCTTCCGAGTAAGTGTTGTGTATCGGGCGATGGGGTATTGATCCCCATTGATCGTCCTGTGACAACTTCCCAGAGAAAGGCCCGCTCAAACTCAAGTTACTTCCTTGAGTTTGGATACTGTGCTTGGATTTCTCGAGTCGTCCCTAGATGCACTGGCTGTAGAGGGAAATCCTTAGAGGCCCCCGATCGCTATCAAGAACTAGAACTTTCGCGCAAAAGAATTTAGCACCAAGGTTTCACAAATCCTGAGCTGAAGTTCGTTTAAACGTACGCGGCGATTGATTGTTGATTAGGAGGCTGTTTGTCCATTCACCGAAATTGGCGGTTTTCTTTGCAGACTTTTTGTCACCGATCGAGGAGACATCAGCAGTGAGTGATTGGGTGGCTGGTTCCTGCCTACCTACCACTCACTTTGAGAGATATCATATAGTCTTTGGAAACTACATAAATGTAAAGAGGAAGCACCCACCCATTGACGCACTTATAATGTCTTCTAAATTGGTGACGAGCACATTGCCAAGTTCGGCGAACAGATCAACAGCCACCCCATCAATAATCAGTAAACGTACCCGACCCATCAGTTTTCCGAAGCACTATAATGCGGTAATCATCCCCCACATCGCCATTGTGGATCTCATTATGTCGTTATGCCGGGTCAAGGGCCGGTGCTCACCATCCTTTGTTGTCTCGAGTGGAGTTCGGCTGGCTGTCTGCCAGTCTCATTCAACTACACAGTCGATTGGACAGTACAACACACTAAGCAGCCACACGGGGTTTAAAGATAGAGCCAGGAGTGGGTATTGTCGACTTTGGTGTCGATCTTCAAACTTTTACACAGTTTGTGTCCCTTGCAGCCAATGCTTCCAAAAGCTGATCTTTCACAACCGCATATATATGTATATATGCCTAAGAATATCTCCGAATATCCTTGTGGACATGTTGACTTACAAGCCGACAAGCTCTTAGCGATGGTTATTGGTCCTGCAACTCCGGTGCAAACGTGAGTTCTACTCCATTCAAACTCCACTTAAAACACCCAGGCCCAGCGAAAGACGTAAACAGATAGGCGGTGACAACCGCCTTGACAACCTCAATCTGTCAGTCATTGTCGCGCCTTCTGGCTTTTATCTGCGTGCTTGCTTGTGTAGGGGTGCCTTGCATGTCTGGGTGTGTCATTTTGTTACCTGCTTGCCATCTACTCAGCTTTCACATGTAATTGTTCGATTATCGATTTTTACCACTAGTTCGCTCCTCATATATATTGTGTACGTTACTTGGCTGGCTGCTTATGGAGGGCACACACAGGATATTGATTATCCGAGAAGTAAGCCGTGTTTTTGTATTTTACATCATCTGTTCGTTTCAATTTGTTTCACTTCACCCCATGCCAATGTGTTGGCCTTGTCGACACGGTTATTTCATTCGGTCCATACACATACACTACCATTTAGAGCTCTGGCTTGAAAAACTCAACTTTATAAAATCTAAATTCATCTGTCGTTAGTTGCGTAATTTTAGAGCAACGTAGATCGTGGAGATGCATATGCCTTTGGGATGTGTTTTGTTCTAATGACCATAAAACAGCTGCATAGCAATTGGTTGGAAAGCTTGAAAATTTTAAAACCGCACTCTTCAGGTGCACACTAACCTCCTCAATTAAAGTGTGGGTCTCATTTCTCGTCGTGTAGCCTCTACTGACCGGCTCTTAGGGGCGCTGTTACCCCTTATTGTTCGTATTTGGAGTATTATTGTATATCAACAGCGCTTCAGTCACACCGGACAGGGCATTTGCATTTGTTTGGCAATCATTGATTACAAAGCTCATCATTGTGGTATCGAGCTCAGCCAAGTAATAGTGGTACTGGTGCTGTGATGATGCGTACAGCTGTCAGATCTTTTGCGAGGTCTCTATTGTGTGCATTTCATTGGTGGTGCAAGCAGTCATGCGCAGTTCAACGCTGCCGTTTTAAACTGATTGTCGGTTCCAATCTGGGGCTCAGGATATATGGGGACGCACCACTAACAATCCTGGTGAGGTTTCTTCAAAGGGACTACTCTACCGAAGAGTTCATAATAGGGTTCTACTTCACACACACATACAAACTGTGAGGATCCCCTCTCGTGAATACCATCTGTTGGGAGAGGATAGACCCTATTTTCTGTGTGATTTTCTCTCATATAACGCTTGCGCACATGCCAACATCAAATGCTTTGTCTTCAGGTAAAAAAAGTTGCCACGACACATTCCGACCTCTGATCTTCTCTTGTGATCGATGTTTAGTTAGAACAGGGTTCCTCAGTGGTAGTCCTGTCTCTCGAGTTTCGGCAGCAGCATTTTGATTCGTGGAGACGATGTACTTGCATTTTTAGGTCCAAAAATAAAAGACTGCCTTCTTGGATTGGTTGAATTTGACATTGCTTACTCTAGTTTTATTTCATGGAAAGAGAAGCTGGACCCATGAATGTAATGGATTTCTGTTGCCCCACTCGATGGTTTGCTGCAAAAGTCGGAGAGACTGTAACGCAGTTGTGTCTTAGTGTTGTAGTGCGGGCGACATTGTAACGTAGGTAGAAGTTGAGGATCTCGGATTTGCACAGTCAGGTGGGTTCCGCAAGACACCGAACAGAACAGGTGATCTCACCTGTAGAGTCGGTCGGATCGATCTTCACATACTCGCAGTCGACCACTGAAGATTTGAGCTTTTTCCTCCCCTTTACCTGGTTTGGTCAGCCCGTCGAAGCCATTGGCCCAGGTTTTAGTCACTATCGTATGTAGACACTACTTGCAGCCACTGGCGGGACCTACAGCTGTGACATGCTCATCGCATGACGCACCTGCATTCCTTTCTGGTATCCTCACCCTCATTCATGATTCACTGTTGTAGACGCACTCATTTTGGTGGTACCACTCCATCAACGACTACAAATGTATGCACACACGAACTGCATAGTCTCCACCATCGTAACGGTCTAATGCAGTCATGTTATAGTCCCAAGGGAACAGTGGTTCGGTTAGTTCAATCTAGGTTTGATCGCGTTCATGTGTATGTCGATACGTGTGATGTGGGTTTTGAAGCAGAGGCGCCGTCGAAGACTGGATACTTTTTGCGACCTAATGGGTACAATGAGACATCATCACGTTTCCGTGGTATGCCTTCAATGCTGATTTGTGTTACCATTCTTTGGTAGTAATTGTTTTCTCAGATTTGAAAACTCCTCCATTGTGTTATGGAGGCTTCTCTGTATCCTCTATTCGTTGTTAGCTTGTTTACTATCGTTCTGCCTGAAGTAGTGTGGCAAAACGGTATCTTGGTGTATCTTGGTGTTTTAAACAGAACATCTAATCTTTGAAGAACGACGGAAGTTTGAGCGACAGGAGAAGCCGAATTTGTAGTCAATGATTGTCGATGACGGAACCCAAATCCTTTGTGTATAGACGGGACTAATTGGTCAACTGTTTCCGTTTGTTTATCACGATTAGGTGCTTACATGCCCATCAACATATGTCCAGTTTGACCGAACCGAATTTGAAAGAGGATGGGGCCTCATTTTGGAAAAGTTTGAAAGCTGGCGGTTAGATATGTTACTGCGTAGCATTGTAATTCTGACACACGGGGCTGGTCACGTTTTAAGAATCCTCATTTAATGAGAGACTAAACCAGTGTCATCTATAAGTTGGATCTTCTACGGTCTGCTCACGTGACCGCTGGCCACCCAGGCCAGTCGATCGTGACGTAGTTTTGGAACTTATCCGCGGCTCCACTTTATCCCTGCTTTACTTGTATAGATCGCTCATTTTTGGTGTTGTAATCCCTCGACCTGCACTGACCAGAAGAGGTCACGAAGTCGATCGTTTTCGTCCATCTGTGTTCTGAATTTTACAGTGACTCTTATTCGTGAATGTCTCCGTTCGTTAAATCATTCGAAAACGTCATCACAATTGTAGACAATGGATCTCCGAAAAAACTGCAGAACAACCATGGTGCTGGTATCTCAGCCGGTTTAGAATATCCTTGAAAGAAAATCTGAAGATCATTGAAGGGCGTCCACAGTGTAAATGTGATTAGTACACATTGCTTCACATACACGTCGATCATATAGAGTCAATGTGAAGTTAACGGTTAGCTTCACACATACATACACACGGGAAAACTTCGAAATAATCAATAGACAGAGTACGCACAAGAAAATGGGCATTTCGAGGAAAGAACGTACGAAAAAGGTTTCACGGTTTAACAAATGTCAGTCTCACGTACTTGACAGAGACTGTGCAAAAGGTGACTGGATGATAATTACCGCATTAGGAACAAAAGACTTCGAGGTATTACGGTTGCATTGAGAGACAGAGAACAAAACTGGGAACCGACACTGTAAGAACCTTACAAAATAGCAGAGCGTTTGGAATAGCTTGAACTTAGCGATACACTGTATGACTAGGCGCACTGAACGGGCATTCAGTGGGAGAAAACAGCAGTGTCTATCCACTAAAACCAACAGAGAAGACGTCGTTTCAGATAGCTTGGAGAAACAGTCAGCGGACTAACTGCTGAACAGCGTGACGCTTTTGACAAAAACATCGTCAGGGGCCTAGGTTAAAAGGTGGGTGGAGTTTTACGGCGAACGGAGGAATAATGGGCAAGGTGCCTTTCCAGCAGCAGGCCGAAACAGTGTAAGGTGCCGATCAGGAGTTTTTGTTAGTGTGGACGGGTAAAGATTACAGATGACAGTGGTTTAGTATGCTATTAAAAAGAGAGTTCTGTCTACTGGTTCTTTATTCTTTCCACTCGGTTGTAGAATGGTCAAACAGTTTACAAGTTCCATGGAGTCGAGTGTACTCTGCAGTTACCGGCTTGAAGCGTAGGAGGTACCACATCGTGTGATTACGTTTTAAGCATAGGGAAAGCCATTCCTTGAGTTCGGTTCGTCACCTCACGGGTGAGCGGGATACTAGCATCCTCTAGTTAAATTTTTACAGTATCGTTCAGAAAGGTCTAGTGAACTTGAATGAGGCATCCATATTTGCGTTCCGAGGTAATGTACCAGCGATAAGGACTGACATGCCCGTCAAGAAAGACCACCGTAGTGCATGCGACTAGGTGATCTTTCCCTCGAATGGCTTCTTAATAGGAGCGGATGGCATGTGAAATCGCACCTTCTCGATGCACTGTTTTGTTGGCTGTAAATCCATATGGTGGTTAATGCTTGCTACTCACCGTCGGCAAAACACATAGACCCACGTGAATTTATTTTAGGTGTCCTGGTCTCCGGTAGCGGAAGCCCCTGGAAGTGGAGCTTTGTTCGCCTTATGGAGCATGTTTCGAAGCAAACGGGAACTTTTTGTGCCGAAAACGTGGGAAATTGAGATTAGCGTCAGTGTGGTTAAGCAATAAAAGGCCACGGTGCGTTCTACGTTTCGTCTGATCACTGCAGCCTCGGATAAACTGACGGTCCCATAGATTTGGTGATGGTACTTTCTGAATGACGGCACTGGCTATTCACCACATGTGTAAGGTAGCTATCTTACTGGGACGAAACATAGACACGAAATAGGTCGTTTTCGCATAGTGGTGTTTCCAATAGTTCTCGACAAAATCACCTTAATTACTAGCGGTAGTCGAGATTCGAGTCACGCACAGCTTTGTGCATTCACGCCTATCATATCGAACTTTTTTGATTGATGCTGTGTATTACTGGTCGGGTGAAGGTTCTCGTATTCTTCACGATTGTCGATTGAGACGTCTGCTGAGACTAGTTGCACCGAATACACGAAAAAATTGCTGTTGATCACGAGGTGGAATCGGGGTCAATTCGCCCTGTCATGTTCAAGGATCCATGTTCCGCAGCCATTCTAATTCTCACACACATCCGTAGTTGGCGACCGCACATTGCACTTCTGTTTTTCTTCTCATCTGGTTGATGTAGTGGTTATCACACTGAAATTCCCCGACTGACACAGTAGTCTGTCTATCATTCTGTAGTTCCCTACCAAAGACAATTCCGTGGATCGCACTTTAGTCATACAAGAAACTCGTCACACTGTATTGTTTTGTTTATCTCACGTGCCTTACTCGTATGGGAATTGTTTTAGATCTTTTCCTCACGAATATCTACTAACGATCGAAGTAGTGATGAGCTCGGAATTTGTAGACGAAAACTGCAAGTCAGATATGGTATGTATTGCAATTATTCTGGTTTGATCGTGGCTTGCTAGATGAATTGAACGAGTCAGTCGCATGGCTCTCATGTTTGCCTCAACGGAACCCACCGGACTGGATAAACCTGAACACCTGACGATCGATCCTGCCATACTCACCTGATATACTCAATATAGGCAAGAGTGCTTATCAGGCTGCTTTTTCCTATAATCTGCTGTTCCTTGTGTTTATTTTGCTTCAGACGAATGTGTTAAGCAATGTCGTGGATGAAATTCTATGTCTCCTTTTAAGACGCTCGCTCCTAAACAACCGAACGACCCTAATTGACGCTAGAACGCCGAAATAACTAAGTTTCGCCAGATCAGTTGGAAATCATATGCGAAGTTCGTTTACTCTCCCGGGCCCCGTCTCACGGACACTGTACTCCGATCTATTTTCAGCGGCTCCCGGCCTCTTGGTCTTACGGATACAAAACGCTTTTTTGACTTAAAAGTCAATTTCGTCTTGGAGCGTTACTTCTGTGGTTTGTAACTTTGACTTTATATGATGTAAAGCCATCTACGAGAAACACATGCGCCATTTGCAGAAACAAACTCAGTCGTTAGGTATGGCGTATCCCAGGAAGCTACATTAGACATTTGGTCCTCATTGGGACCACCGGATCAGAACAGAAGTAATCGAAGACATTCGCAGCCACACCCGAAGTGGCGCCTGTCCATCTCTCTGCCTTCACCCCCGATAAATTCCAACGAGGGCTGAGACTATTGTGTGGCTGAGCTTTTCGGTGATCTGACCACATCTTCCTCACTGACTGTCGACTAAATTTCTAGTGATTGTCAGGTGATTTGTGAGGATTAATGACTGGTTAGCTGAACGGTTAAGTCAGCAGCTGATGACACCAAAAAAATCATAATGTAGAATGTCAGGCAACTTTCAGTAGTTTCGTGTCAACGGAAGCTTAATTTGGCAAATAAATGTTTACTGGAACAACAACGAAAATGGTTAAACCCGTACTGGTCTATTCAAAAGTTCTCATCAAACTTATGCCTAGCACTGAGAGGAACTGTTATTCCCCTATCATTAACTCATCTTCCTACCTTATGCGTTTTTTCAGATCAAATCGGCTACGTGCGAGTCGGTTGTAAATCAGGATGGCTCGTTTAAACGAAAGGTGTCTAGTGGCCGCGACTGCTCTCCCATCAATTTGACGGAGGTACATCTCAATATTTCGTCGAATTCGCGTGGAGACCACGCTGAAACCCCTACCCCGCCGTCGGTGGCCAAGCGATTGATTTTACCTGCCGATTCCAACTATGATGTGAACGCGCCGAATTGTCAACTAGTGACTACCACAAGCGCTACAATGACGCGTCCAACCCGAATGGATTATTTCCCAGACAAGGATATGGGCTTCAGCGAAAATCTGTCTGCTCCTTTGGTGGTGGAGTCGACCACACCGACAACGGATGCTGTCGAGGAGTCTTCAACAACCAACTTGAGTGGGAATGTTTTAGGTGGATTGAAATCCCACGGAGCTGCCAATCGGTACCGAAACTCAGCGGGTGCGGACTCCTCATGCTCTTCAACTACATCGTTCTTCTCCACCGGGTCTGCCGGATTATCGTCGACGTTCAGCACACAATCTACAGACTGTAGTCCGACGAATGAATCCGCTCAACGTATCATGTCTACGCGTGCCCTGCTCGGGCAGACAAAAGCCAACGGAGTCACTATATCTGGAGAACGCAGCACATGGCCTGACGGCAGCGGTATACACAGAATCGCCCCACTTGCGGAGGATGAAATCGGTGATCAAACCATCCGAATTGGCAAGAAGGTGAACGCTGTTGGTGACAGTATTGATGGCGACTGCATGGACAGCGATGATAATGATCATGATGAGGTCGTTGAAAACCCAGTCCATGATGCGACAGGTTCGTTCATCTTTTACCCTGTGTGTCCGTCATATCTACTTGTTTTTTCCATGTACCTAATTTCTGATTTTCCTATTGCAGTACCAACACATCCCCCGACCGATTCATGTTTGCCCACATGGGCAGTTGGTCGACCGCATGGTGCTTCCATTCATCAAGGACCTGTTGAAAGTCCGAAGGTTTTGGATCCCATCTCGGCTGTAATTACAGACACTGGACGGGATGCATGCAGCCAGGTTCCATTTGCAGATGAGTCCCCTCCCGTTGACCCCCCTGGTAACTTGTCTGCAGCGGGTGATTGTCAAGCCACTGCAATGCCTTCCGAAAAGGATATCGAACTGAAGGATTCACAAAGCCCCATGGCCAATGAGGCTGTGGATCCCGGTCTGTTTGCGGATAAGACCGAAGTTGATGAGGAAGAGGAGGATCTCGAAGGTGATCTGTACGAGATATCCGAAGATAGTGACAGTGACCAGTCAATCTGTCTGGATGACCACTGGATGACCCCAGTTGACTTGGCCAAACATGTGGAGTCCATTGGGCTATCTGGAATCCAGTCTGAATATGGTGCCGTAGTGCGAATAAAGAATGACGATCCACGAAGTGCTTTTCGGTACGTTAACTGGCCACGTTTCTGAACGAGGGATACACAATGAATGGACAGACCGTTTGTCCTGTATTAAGCACTTTTCCTCTACCGACAGCACTGGGGATTGCACTCATATATAGATAACAACCCTATTTGTTAATTTGCCTCCGTACATCAAAAAACAAATTTGGTTCGTGCAACAACCAACTCCTGTAAGCTGGGAGCCCTAATTTTGTGAAAATAGTCAGAGTTATTTTGCAGCAACTGATAAGTGCTGTTTGAAGTTGCCCCTACAGTGCAGCAAGTACGTTTGTTAGATTAACACTCCAAAGACATCTTCAGCTTTGGAGTACTCCCCAAAAGGAGCGCGGCAGACATTAACTCTGTTGCAGAAAAATCTGTGGGATTTTCCTACGTTGTGGAGTCTACGTGAATTCCCCCCGCATGTGACAGGAAACCCTACAGTACCTGAGGTGTAACCTACCGGCGAGTATGCTTTCACCTTTTAGCTGGACTGCTTATTGAAACCTTGTCTGTGGTTGATATGCTGGGCTTGTGATTGCGAAATCCGCAAAATGGGTTGCGTGAATTCCGCTATGTTCGCATACAATTCTCACCCATGCTTCCTTCACTACTGTTGGGAATCTAGGCTCCTTGCGGCAATCTTCTAATTTCTTCATGTTTACTAAGATGATGTTCACCCGTTTTTACCAAACCGTATTTTAGTATGGAAATCTTCGAAACTACATAAGGAGTTCAAACACAGGGCTTTTCTTCTTAATGTTTGAAATGTGTGTACGAACTTTCGTCCTTTTCTGTTGCGGTCCTCAGGCTGACGATCGCACCGAAAAAAGCTGGTAACTTGTACGACTGATTGCGGCCATTTATGACCGCACCTAACATGAAAATAACTGACAGAATGTATCAGATCTGTGCATTCTTGGACAGAGAATTTCGTTTTTTTGGAATATCGCAGCAGCAGTTGGCTAACTTAGAAGAATACGTACCGGTCAATTTTCGGACTTTTCGATGAAAATCTACCGAAGTATTGATTCTATTAGGCCAAAACCTTTGTATTGACAGACCCCGAATAAGGAAAATGAGGCTGTTCCACCGATGCCAATATTTTGGTCTTGTAGGTGGGTTCCAGAGCCTCAATCAGGCCCAAGTCATGGGCTAACAATGCGGTGGATGAGATTTCAATCCATCGGTTTAACCCACTGGCGAGGCGTTTCGATTTTATGCACCAGTGCATTCATTTATTGTTCTGGCGTTAACGAGCTTCACTATCTGTGTGTCATTATCAAGCCAATTATCCCACAGCACATGCAGGTACTAACTTTTGCGAAAACACATACAATTCAAAGCAGGCCCTGTTGCCTGTCCTCCTCGTGGATGAAAAAGTGTGTTATGCTGTTCGTCGTTGGCGTAGTTGTTAATGGGTTCTAAATAACATAACATCAGAGTTCTAGCTTGCCAAAGCAAGCGATGGCAAAAAAACAGATGCATGAACTTATTGTAAGTAATGTAATGTGTAATGTAATGTAATTATTGTAAGTATTGGGGACCACGTGCAACAAATTCTGCTTTATAGGTGCGGTCACTGTGTGTTTGCGAATTGTGTGGTGTGGATCGGTCTTACGTCTCCTTTGCATCCTGCGTTTTTGGCATCTAAGTGAAGCAGACGATGGTTTTTACAAATATGGTCGTAACATTGTTGTGGCCCATGTGACCGCTTCCGACCATTACGGCAACCTTACTTTTGGCGTGCGGGTAGGAATTTCCTTAGCCCTGAAGTAGTGAAAGTTGCACGCAATCTGTAAAGACTGATATGGATGCTACACATTCACACGTAACTGTTAACTGCGTGCACTTTATGGTGCAGACCACGGATTAACCTTTTTGAAAGCCTAATGTTGCTACAAAAAATCTCACCGCTGGCCGAATGCATCAGCACTTAGTAACAAACTTGGAGTTTTTCGGTTCCGCATTTTACTCTATTGGATATAAGTAATCTCGGCGTTTTTCTAACGGTTCTGTGAGGGTCAGGCAGAGAAATTTGTAGAGTTTCAACTACAGACCGCTTGTAAGTGAGACTGCTACAAAGAGTTCGATAGTTGAAGGGTTTACTTGGTGAGTTTACGGAGATCTTTGAATTCTCTATCAAACGATCTATGACGCGTATCGTTCGTAATATGTGTTGTGATCAGAATAGATCCCAGTCAGTCGCATGACAGTGGCGAATCTTGCGGTTATTCCCATGTTAACCATCGGTGTTCATTCTCGGTGTATCTCTTTTCGCGGTGATCCGTTGATTGGTTTCGATAAGCCGCGTTGTTGCTTCTGTCGCATTCCTCCATTCCAAGCACTATGAACTTGAGCGTTCCTGACACAATGTGCTATTAAGATGACGCAATCTCGTGTCTACCATGATAAGGTGTATTCTATTCCTGTTGGTCCTTACTCATGGTAGGCAAAGTGGATTTTATGGCAGTCGTTACTTTCAAACAGCTATTTGTACAACCCGAACTACCAACGTCGCATTCGCTCACCACTTGTTATCACCTATGCTCCGTAAACAGCTATGATCAAACGTATACAACAGCTGTTACAGATCTCCCACGCGTAGTGGAGTACGGCAGTGAAGCACCAGTGTCAACACTGATGTCACTGTCTTTGATGATTATGATGATGATGACGCTTAGTGGAAAATCAAGCACCAGTTGAGAACTACCAGTCTAACCGATGCACAATCACTCATTGGTGCTTCCTCCAAAGCAGTGGAAGGTTGGGGAACGTTCTTGCTTTCGCAATAGACATTGCGCCTCCTGTGGCTGATATTTGAGTTTCAAGGTAGATAAAGCAGCTCGCAACTTCTATGTGTTCGTCGATGAGAGTGAGAAGCGGTGGTTCCGTAGTCTGGGCTCGCGTAAGCATTTTGCACGTGGGTGGTAAAAACACAAACCACATTAAGTTGCCTCCTTCGACACTTCATACAGCATGGATTGCACTACTTGAGGATTTTCTAACACATCTACATCGTCCGCTTAGTCTGAGTCGGAGACAAGTTCCTGTGAAGAGCCCTGCGCCAACAATGTTTCCCACTGCGAATGTTAGTTTGAGGGTGCCATCTAGTTATGCACAACGTGTATTAAACGCCCAACACCAGGTCAAAAACACATGTGCAGCGCGTTGTATTTAAAGTGTATAAGGTGACAACATTCTGGAAATTCCGGTGCCTTCTAGACGCGACGTTGCTAACCGACATTCGACTAATGGTGAAACATGATTGGCTGTTGGGACCTCTCTGAGCTCGCCTTGGTGCTGGACCGGTTAGCGACTCTATCCTCTGACCAATTACGTGCGAGTTAGGTTTCCTGACCGTAGCAGCGCCGAATGGCGAGCGGTAAGGCGGTTTTGGCGCAGTATTCCGTCTAACGAACTGGAAAAGAGATGGAAACTGATTATGAACATGGTCGTAGCCTAATGTATTCTCATAAAGAGCCCCGGTATTCTACCGAGTTTGCTCGGCACGCCGACAACATCCAGGCTCAGGGAATCTGTAGCCTTTTTCTATTTACGGAAATACTCCCGGATTCGTCTGAGTGTGAAGATCTGATCTGCACAACCACAACCTTAAAGGAAGCTGGGTTGCTTGCTTCACAACTGGTGCGTTTAGTTCAGTCTATGGCCCATTCTCTGAGCCAATTTAGACAGCCCAGGTGTGCTAATCACAGTTCTTGGAAATCCTGGTGTTTGGAGCGCCGTGATCAAACAGGGATGGAAACTTTTCTCAACTCAACACTACTTGACATTGACCGTTCTATCCAACGGTCAATCTGTCGATCGTGGTTCGTGATCGGCGTTTTGCGCAGCGTGCGTATTTCTTCACTGGCGTCAAGCTTCTTAAGACCGACTGATCAAATCAGACGAAGTACACGGTGACTGTTAGGTTGTTTGCTGTATCATACTTCCCTGTCTTTCCGCAAACTCAGTGCAACTGCTCTTCCAATAAGACTTTAACTTATGACTTAACCAAGAAGCGTCAAACTCCAGAAACCACCGGTTGATTTCGACACTCGTGCTCTTCAGGTTTTGTACTTGGCTCAAATTAACTGTTTTACTTTGATTTTCCATTTGAAATTGGCTGGGGATGTATGTCACTAGCTCTCGAAACTGCCTATACAATTATGGTTTGTTGATAATACAAGGAGATTTGAAAACCTTCAGTTGAGCTTTGCTCCTGT
>SJOL01001560.1:0-38477 GCA_004794785.1 Opisthorchis felineus | reverse complement strand
CTGTAGGGGGCTGGCCTGGCCCGAGGGCGCAGGGAGTAGGGCATCACTGTCTCACTGTTAGTGCATTTGCGCACAGCAGGTGCCTTTGAGCAGCACCGGACTCTTTGGTTTTAAAAGTATTTGGACCGTACTGAATAATGCGCCGGCAGTCACGGTCAACCGTTGGGCGATCAGAGTGTGCGGTTTTTAGGGCCGACCTTTTCTAACCTGTCCTTCCTCCGGGGAAGGCAGCATCGCTGCTTCCATGAAGATAGACATGCTGGTCGCGTGGAGAAAACGCCTTACTGCCTTCACACTCCTATCGCAGAGGACAGTACGACTTTACCTCCAGACCTCGTTATACGATTACTCGCAGTACGGGGATTCGCTGTTCTTCGTCGGGCTGCTCCCTGTTGGTCTTCCTGGCATGGTTGAACCTTTAGGAACTGAGTTCCAGCCAGTATAGCCCGCAGGATCATTGCAGCACAGAAGCCCGACCACCACGACAAGGTGAGAGCTTTAGGTTGGGCACCATACTAACATACTCTCATGATTATTGGGTGTCCGTAGAATTATTGCACCTCACAAATAGGCCTAATTTCCACAAGTTCAGCAGATTACAGTGTACACGGAAGAGTGGCACCCCAGAAGCTAAGTTGCTTGCTCCACACCTTCTATGCCAGGTGTCCGACCGTTTCGCTGAATTGGTTTATCCAGGCGTGTCAGAACTACTCGCAGATGATCAAGCTGTGGGTTGAAATTGTCATACAAAAGCCCTAAAATTGTATTCTGTCACTTTGGTAGACACTTCCACTTGATTCGAACATCGGATGAGTCGTTTGTGAATTGAGAGACAAAAACACATATACAAATCCCTAGGCCAGCGGTACTCGTGCATCAGAGGCATAGACCTCAGATGAACGTCAGCTCCGTATCCGTTCCCTAGCGGTTTCTGTAATAAATCGGTAGTACCCTTGTCCATATCCACATTGTAATGGATGATCAGTGGAATATGAAACTTCAAGAATGAACTGGACTGAAAGCCGTGCTGAAGTTCTGAGGTTTGACCCACCTGAAAGGTTACCGATTAAATTTTGCATTCTTTAAGAATTTGCCGTCATAATCTCAAAAAAGTGTGCTGGAGACGGACACGAATCGTGTATCATTCGTCAGGTGACACTAAGTGTTGCGGTGCTTGTCCAGGTAGCGCAGGTCACAAGATTTGCTGTGCTCGTCTGTCTGAACGGTTATTTATTCTTTGTCACATGCCGTCCTCCATGCTCGCTTTAATAGCTACTTCTGCAGACGCTGTCTGCATGTGATTCAACACACCCAAGAAGATTTCAGACTGGACAAAGGTGCCGGTATGGGCCTGGAGCTACTGTAAACATCTGTCAGTTCCCGTGGCCTGCTGCGCGCGGTTGTTTGGTTCGGTTGCACATGAACAACAGACTCTGCGCAGTTGTGTGCCGTTGTTTTTCCACAATTTTTGTTTTGTTTACGGAATGTGTAAGTGTGCCCGAGTTTTGAGCACTGTTGTGGTGCAATAAAACAGGATCTACTTTTGCGTGAATCTGGCTCCGTTTGTCTTCCTTTATGAACGGTAGCTTGACATTTGTTTATCCGTACCGCGTAGAAAACCCATACTGCACATTAGTCGACCAAACATGCTGGCAGACAACATAGCTTGTGTGAGTGGGATGCTCATTTTCTAAGATGCAACTCGGAGGGAGAAAATAATGTGCTTGAGACTTCCAATAATACTTTGGGCTCGAGAAAATTATACTTCTGGTTAAACTTTGACACATTGATCACACCCTCATGTGAACTTAGTCAATCAGATACTGGTCGGTTATTCTTGCTGGCCCTGGCGTTATCGGTCCATACTGCGTATCTATTTTTATACCATTTTGGCTGACTGCCGTTTGTTCACAAGAGTGCGTCAACCTTGTTCATGTCGTCACTTCGAACTTTCATGCAAGAAAAGTAGGTCTTCGGGCAAACCAATCGTCATCACCTGTTCAGTCGTGCTGATTCAGGTGCATCCAGCGTGCGCTGGTGAAGTAGCGGTAACACGCTCACTACATATGTCTGATGTTCTGAGTTCGAGTCCCGTCACGCCCAAGGATATGTGCTGTTGATGAGCTCCAATAAGAGCGAAACTCGAGTCCACTGCTTCCCGCTTTTCGTGTGGACTCACCAGAATAATTGCGCCACTACAAGCGGAGGATTATTTAAACGAGTCACATGAACGCGAATTCTACGAATCCCGCATCCAGCTACAACTAATGTTAAAATTAACTGATCTCCGTTTCCATAACACAAGTCTGCTTACAATATTGGCGATAGCGATTGGATTCAGACGCATTCTGAAATACCCCCGACTCCTTGAGTTACTGATAGCAACACAGGGCCAGGTCCACATCACTCAAGAGTTTTGTGACATATGCCCTGCTGATGATTCCCAATAGGGATGAAACAGCTATACGGTGCTTTTCAGCATCCATCGGCCTCACGGACAAAACGAAATCCTAATTGAAAATTACGACATCTCCTCATACTACGATCAGTCTTGCCTTGTCCCGTTTGTTGAAGCAAATTTTGATTGGAAGATTTCACACGATCTACAGACATAGTATGTAACACATAACAACGGATCCTGGCTAGACTAGTGCAAGTCCTTTGCGCCCCAACTTTTACAAGTACTCAATGACTTGATGTCGCGCAACCAGTTTCGCTGTTATATCAATCTTCTTATTCCTAACTATTAGATCAGTATTCTATAGCTAACTTTATTTCTTTCCTGCGCTCACGATCCCCCCTTCACTCTGCGCTTTTCGCTGCCGCATATTCTGCCAACTGAGCGGTTTTACGCCCATTGATCCTCCAGGGGATACCACGTCCTTTTAGGTAGCCCCCTCCATTGGGGGAGACCTCGCACACCAGTCATCTTACGGTCAGCAATGCTAGAGGCACTGCAATTTAGTGGCGTCGCTCCATACAGCCCCCCGTTTTCCCTTAGCCACTGGGGTATTTGGCTTGTCCGCGGTCAACCCAGTAATGTGCCCCAGCTACGGAAATCCGGAGTGACTATATCTGAACGATATCCTGCTGGGTAACCTTTCTTCCAGGCAGGGGAATCGTGAAGTATATCTTGGCTGATAAGATACAACGTTCTGTACACTCCAGTGGAGTGATATCTCTAAGAAGAACTACCATACGTAAACAAAATAGTTACTCATTGAATGGTAGACTACTCGTTGTGTGGAGGCGAACCTACAGGAAGCATTGGTGACTCGTGTTATAGCTAGAGGTGCGTTGATTTTCCACTTCGTTCGATTAATCGATTCACTTGATGGTAATCCGTCGATCCACCCGCCTGCCTGACGTTTGGACATATGGCTTGCCAAGTGCCTAATCTAGTACTACGCGTTAGTGGTGTAGGTTGACTGGATGACATAGTAGACTGGCCCACCAACACTGCTCGAGGGAAGCACACATAAAGAATACAAAAATTATCATACTATCTCTTTCTATCATACTGTATCTCATGTGCGTGGTCACGTTTCATTACGCCTTACAATGCATCCTGTAAAACAGGACAGAATCGCAGTATTGGAAGGCAGACACTTCACCAAAAAAATACAAAATCCTAGCTCTTTGCAGGCATTTACATGATGTGGTCCTTCCACTGAGGTAGGATAAACAGTAAGCCAAATGATTCAGTTGCACGTACTGTTCTCCGCCTCTTCCGCAGTTTGGTGCTTCCAGTACAGTTTGAAGGTTGAATGAATGAACGCAACGCTGCACACAAAGAAGGTAAAACGGACCAATCGGAATAGGGGAAAACCGAACTATTGAATGCGAAATGCTCAGCGAACCGACAAGGTGCATGTTGATCAAACTAGAACGCAACAGAAATCCCAACGGTTCAACTAACTTACATACTAGCCAATTCCCAAGTGGCCACTCAGGTTACATATCTTAAACACTCTTTAAAAGTTATGGAAACCAAGTCCTTCTGAAAAGAACTAGAGAAGTTATCCGACCAACTGCTCACTGACGATGTTTTCTCGTACGGTGACGGAATGTTTGCAAGCCAGTTGCCCACTTCGGACAACAAATCAATTGCCACCTGATTAATAGTGACTCGACTATGCTGATGATGATTACATCTGATTTGGAAGACCAGAGATCCTAAAATTTTGTCGACTGGACTCATTCATGCGTTGTTGTTCTGTTGTTACTATTGTTATTGTAAACTATAACATGAAATTCCGGATTTGTTGATTTGTTAAGATGTGATTCGATTTCGAAAAGTTTGCTTTCCAAAATTGCTCTCACCACACCTATTCCAATATGTCACCGACTGCTTTTAGTTCACAACATTGCCGGTTCCCTTTTATTCTTTTGACTTTCATACCTTTCCATCTCTCCATTTCTGCAGGTCCGCTCTCCGAAACAGTTGGTGATTTTTGGCAAATGATTTGGGACTATCATGTCCCGATCATCGTTATGATCACCAAGTAAGTCCAATTCCTCTGCGCTTTTGTTATTCCTCGACCGCATCGCTCTCAGTCACCTTCTTGTCGTTCATTGTCTATACTAGTTGATCAAGTATGTCAAACCTTCGGCATTTCAAAGTGTGTGATGGGCTCGGGGTGATGTGGTATCAAACAATCCTATACTTGCCCCAAAAGCCTCATTCAAGCTGGTCACAGATCTAGGCTATATGATGGACGGTTAGGGACCTTGTGTGTCTAGTGCCGGCGCTTGTCTGGGGATGCCTTGTAGTGGTATTGGTTTATGCAATTGACTGAAGGTACATACATGCATGCACAATAGCCCCTCATTTTTCCGGGAGCTAAGTTCGCGAAATACAAAAAACTCGGCACACCGACATCATCTCTCAAAATCCTTCATCATAGTTTAGGCTTTAAATTATTTTTCTACTTTGTTACTTTGTTACTAGTAAATGCAAAAAGCCCGCAGCGCGGTGACGTTTATCGTTTAGCTCTGACACCCTTTCGGTGCTTGGCTGCCATTCGACCCGAAGAAAGCACGAGGTCTGGCATGCTGCCAGGTTGCCCAAGCCTAGACAGGAGAAGTCGAGATGCAGAGGTCGGGTTCGAACCACGGACCTTCCGATCAGTAACGGTGACGTTTGAGTAGACCTCGTGCGCAGTATTGCATATTTTGAAATCGGTGCATCAGTGAATTCGGTTGACTTGTTTATAGTGATTCAGCTTGACAGAGGAGCTGGACAAAAAAACCACAGCTTTTCACGAGGCATCTCTACATCAGGTCCTTCAGTACTTGCACATTTGTGAGCATGCATCCAAAGTCCTTGCGGGTCGCAAAATCACTTTGCTGGACAATTGCTGACGTCCTTTCTGAGGAGGGCTATGCATATCCATGCGGCTTCTTTCGAGTTGCTTGGTAACGGTGTCACAGCTGAACGGTTACTGTTACTATTATTATTGTCGTTAATGTTATTATCATTGTTATAAATTCGTTCTTGGTGTTGAAACACAACACTTAAGCTGTTCGGGTATCCCGTGATTCAGCAACCACCCGCGACTCGTTCGCGATATGATATGCACTCCGCGGCTTTTATTTCATTGCATTTAGTTAAGGTCTATATTGTTAGTCGGTAAACTGGTCTTCTTTGACGAATTACCCTACTTGGAAGAAGTCATCCTGTCAGGAAACGTCCAGACACGAAAAGTGCATGTGCAGTGAACGACGTGTCCCTAAGGTCACCATCGGTACCACACGTTCCGGATAGCGGGTGCGTGGGCGGGGCTCACGAAACGGCTTAATAGTGTGCGACCAGTGGAGTGGGTGTGAAACTGTTCACAGCAGGAACGTCGCCATTGGCTGGACAGAACGAACCAGCGAATGACCATATTTGGCCATTTACGCAGAAGCTCTGTATGTTGGTTCTGACAATACAGCCTTTTTCTGGGGTTTCCTGTCTCCTCCTTATCGCGTAGTCTGGAAGCGCCAACCGGCGACCACCCGCGATACAATGCATTCATAAAGTCACTCGCTACAGGCCGCGGTATGTCCGTGAAATGTGGACCGCAGTATGATGGAAATCTGCTACAGCAGGACTGGTTGAAGTTTGTTCTCTTTCCTCCTTTTTTTCGTTCGATTGTCAGGATGTTTAAGTTAAACTCGCTAGGACTACGTCACGATAAATCCCTAGCGCCGACACTTGATGTTGCTCTCAGTGATATTCGTCTATTCACATCCACCTCATTACATTCTAAATCCTCTGCGCACCATCATCATAGCCATTGACACCGGCATCGGTGCTCAGGTTCAGCACCATCATGACAATAGAGGGAAGAGCAATGTTCGACATGACTACACCTTCAGACACTTACGTAGATGGTCAGAAACTGATTGGAAGAATGCAGGTAACACCCATACTCTTCACCCTCTCCACGCAAACACAATGAGGGCCACTTGGATTTCTTCCTAGGGGTCAGGGTGCGTCCATAGCATCCGATTTTACATACTCCCTCCTCTGCTCATCTTTTGGCTTGCGCTACTCCAATTTGAGGCCACCGTCTGAAACAGCAGAGCAGGTCACTTCGCACATCAGGTGTGTAGTCGTTCTCTCACAAGAATTAAAAAACAATCGTTCAACTGTAACACTCTTTCGGTGCATAGCTGTCATACCACCCGAGGGAAGCATGAGGGCCGGGATATTGTCAAGTTTCCCAAGCCTAGACAGATGCACTCGAGAAGCTGAGGTTGGATTCGAGCGATCGACCTTCCGGTCATTAAGTTCGCACCCTAACCACATCTAGGTCGAGCCATATTCGAATCGGTAAGCGGAAAGTCGTGGGTTTGAGTCCCGTTCAGAGACTCTGCCTTTGCGTTTACACTATCTCCTTGGATCTATATTCAACGTTTTCCAAATCACCGTTTTTTCTGTATATTCGATTTGTTTGAACGGCTAGCAACCTTGCAACTGCCTTGACCTACAGCTGCTTATCCCCACCCACTCCTCAAATCCGCAGAGTACTCGAAGCAGATCGTGTCAAATGCTTCCCTTACTGGCCAGATTCGGTCGGCAAGAAAATGTATTTCGCTTGTGGTCATTCTGGACCCGTCCCAGTTGTGAAAGACGGTCTTGGAACCAATTCGTCCTTAGTGGTCCCGGAATTCGCCGTTGAAAACATGGGCTCTCAAACCAATGCACATTTCACTTGCAGTACGCTTCAGTTCACCCATTTACCCGTAAGTGGTGTAATAAAATCTACGGCCTCTTAGACACGATACATTTTGCCTTTTTCAAAATCCGATTTATCTTGTTTGCTCTTTCTCCATCCCGTTTAATTTTTCTCGGGAATGATCAGTTTGTTGACTGACTTTCGTGTACGGTTGATACAGTTGAAGGTAATGTGCAACCTGTTCACCGGAATATCCACCGACGGCCTTTGTCTTCTTAGTTGCTTAAGCGCTCTGATAATAACGTGCTTTCCTCCCTGCTTTATCCGGGATACCTCTAATCAGTGTACAACAGACAAGGACTGTTGGATTGCTTGCTCAAACTTTGGACATTCCATTCCTTGCTTGCGAACTCTTCTGTTTAGTCTATCAATGTGGGTTACATAATTTGATGCACGATCGATTAAGCATTCAACCCCTTACATTCCAATCGGACGTTTTTTGTGTGCACATCTTTCTCTCACAGTTGTCAATTAGGACTCCTACGCAAATGGCGCTCCCTGGAGACAGATGCGGTTGTGTCACACCAATGCATCGAGCGAATACTCATTTTCGTCATCAGTAGGTATAGACTTGGCACAATTTCGTTCGGTAAGCAAATGGGGAGTAAGGTGGCTGTCTACGCATTTGATGCGATGGCTGGTGTCGTTCAACTGTGAATTCATATCGAAAGAGGAAGGGCTGTGTTCGCTGATACTTCTACCGAAGGCGCATTGTCAATTGGAGGTCAGATGTCATCTCAGTCACTCCCTGATTCAGCTGTCAGCCCCGATCGATTTCTCATTTCACGTCATATATAGACACGTGTTGAAGAACGCCATTTTCCGGCTTCATGTTCAGTCTTTCGGTCTACTAAATGCATCGCCACTTTGACTGGTATTACTCAAGGTTACAGCTTGTGCATGTTTCGCAGTCGTTAGTCACGATACTTTAAAATCAATGACTTTGGACGCAGTGTTTTTCTGCCAGCCCCGTTTGAGACGTTCTTCCAGAAACGATTGTACATGCGGGCAGTATGGATATGCCTAGCCGTTCGGTCTGTGTCGCTTGCTACGCAGGATCGGACATATCCTGATATCATCTGGACAGCTCTCTTTTGGCTTTAACTGACTTTGTTGATAATGTTCTGTTGCTTAAAGACAACTGGTAGAATCTTGCTAGGTAACCCGTTCGGGTACTGGGCTGCTGGTCCGCTCCGCCAAACTGATGTTTTCTTGACCTTATCAGGCTCTGGGCAAGATTCATCTGTTCATTGACCAGGTTGACTAATTCATCGATTACGATATCGGATAACAGTTGGGGTGTACTGTCCTAGTACCCCCCACCAACCTGTCATTCACGTAACGGAGATAACATCCCCATTTTCTCAATTTAACAGTAGATAAGTGTACAGCTGACTCTAGACACATTTTGAATGCGCTTTTGGCAGTGCCATGTTTCGGTTTCCCCGTCTAACTGATCACTCCTAAACTCTCCTGTCTGCTTTTTATCGTTTCATACGTTATTTTTTCGAAATTTGTGGGAAACCTTGTGAACAATACTAGAGGACGGATAACACCACATAGTCTTTATTGATCCCGTGTTCGAATAATTGCACCTTGTTCTGGCTGCTTGAAGACTGTCAATCCAACCCAGTGGCTTAAAGTTTAGACCCGCATAGAGCCTCAATAGGTTGCGACCGTGTCACCTCCCC
This sequence comes from Opisthorchis felineus, assembly GCA_004794785.1. Taxonomy (NCBI): domain Eukaryota; kingdom Metazoa; phylum Platyhelminthes; class Trematoda; order Opisthorchiida; family Opisthorchiidae; genus Opisthorchis; species Opisthorchis felineus. The sequence continues at coordinate 29,560 of SJOL01001560.1, read as the reverse complement.
GGACGAGCCAAGCTATCTACCATCTCAGGGTAGGGGAAATCAATAGCCAGATACGTTTTACATGGGCAGAATGTCAACTGGTAACAATATTCTGATTGTCTGATTGAGCTTGGTGGATGACATTAACGGTGAGTCGTGATCACCACGTGGATATGATAGGCGTTGGTCCATGTTTTCAATCACATGTTCCCCATTTCCTCTACACTGCCTTCTGTACAAACCCATTTATCCATGTTATCATGCGAATGTCGCTGATCTGCCTATCTTATTTTTCATTAGAACAAGCAACGCCGGACAGTGCTGCACTATGCCTGCTCCTCCTGGCCCGATCACGGTGTCCCACAGACCACAGAAGGTTTGCAGAGACTGCTCTTTTCCGTCCAGACCGCATACACTGAAGCTATTCGCTTGCTGGGCTATTCGTGTTTCATGGAACAGGAAGTGCCGCCACCGCCTGTCGTCGTCCATTGTAGTGCCGGTATCGGTCGCACCGGTGAGTTATTATCTGCACGAATGTGCGTGTTACCATGTCCTTCGCTCGGTGGTCGTCTTAGTCGTTAACCCTGTGCCAGTAGTCCAAGTCTCATTAATCATTCGTGGTGGTCAACGGAAAAATAATATTTCTTCTACGCCGTTGCCTTTTTTCTATCGATTGTTCATCAATGTTCGGACAAAGTTATTTATTTCATTCAGGTTAGTTGTTTTTGCCAGCTGGTTACCGAAGGAAGAGCAGCGTGAATGGTATCGGTTGAACCTTATACCCACGCTACACTTAGATTGACCCTACTGAATTAGTTAAAGGTGGTTGCGCTATGGCACAACGTGAATCTAATTTAGAGGCTTAAAAGCCAAACGTTAAGGTAGTTTTACGACCGACCCTTATCTATCGGGTGATCATCTGATTTCTCAGTGTCTTGCCTTTCCGGTAAGATGCTAATTCTTCAGTTGGCGAAGGTTTTTTTCGTCTGATGGGGACTCCGAAACCGCCTTCATTGATCGATAATCACGTTAACATCCATGACCCAGTCTAACGCTTTACCCGTATCTGCCATATTTCCCTCAATGTTTAACTTCCTCTCACGAATCATTTAAGTAACATGTTGCCATCACTAGAGTTACATGTCGATGATTTTTTGATAGTGTGAAGATATAATTCGTTCGTTCTTGTGCAACGCTGCATTTTCTCCCGCTACCCAATTACCATCGGTGAACAAAGCCAGTTTGCTCACCGTTTATGATGTGGATCACCAATCCTCTTTGTTTCTCCGGCCATTTTCATCCTTAGTAATATTCCAGTATGTGGTAGTGTTGGTCATTATTTACGCCACTCTACAGAGGTTTAGCAAACTCCTGATATTACTTACAACCCTCAGCCCCGTTCACTGTTATTTGTTCTGTCTGGTGCAACTAGGGCCTGCGCGCCCCCTTAAGGCTGGTCACATGATCAGGCACGAGTTTCTTAGATAGATATGCACCCAGTGTTCCTTTTAGTGTGGCCATCTAGAACACATTCTATCACACCCTCTTCTGATAACGTTTTCTCCCTAACCGTCATGGGTGTTTGTCAATCAACCTGATGAGGTGTTTGGTTCGTTGTTGTTTATCTTGTGAATGGTTCAAACCCCCATCGGACGCGACAGCACCAATAACGGTTTTATTCGATTCCCTTGCAGTGAGTATCCATATTCTGGTTTGTTGTTGTCATGGTCGCGAAATGACACATAAACGTCTACCAACTGGTTTGGATTTCATCATCCGTAGATTATCACGATGATGAAATATTGATGTGTACAAAAGTGGCGTCTTTAGGCCTACGCAGATTCAGTCCGCCTCGGTAATTGGTGATATACATCGCCTGGTTGTGCTGTGATGATGCCTAGTTTTATGTGGGTAGAGAAGACTCCCCTTTCTAGGCTTATTTTTTGTTGAGGACGCAAAATATACTTGAGTTCGTCATTTCCCCTTGTTTTCGGTTAATATCGCTATCTTACTATTTTCACATTCTCTTCGCTCCGTTAGCTTCACGATTGTGTCTCGCTAAAAACCCAGCCACTAGCTCAAATTATGGATTCATTCTCTTTAGTTCTCCGTTCCCTGTCTTATTGACATTCTCCGATGGTAGACGGAGGCGTTCTCTGTTCTCCATGGCATTTTTAACAATCAGTATATAGCTTGTTTGTATTCACCTGACGAGCCTCAGCTATTACTTCTCACCCACGCTAGGTGTCATCATAGATTTGTCCGACGCTCACTCGCTTATGTCGGGTTTCGCCCACGCACTGGCAGTAAAAGACATCGATCTTCCTTGTATTGACAGGGTAAGCTTTCCACTCGCCCCTGATCAGACCGCTGCAGGTAGCTGACGCGCATAGTCACCACACGTGGCGAACTGACCAGGAGGAGCCTTTAGATGGTTGACTTAGGTTCAGAATTCGAATAATTCATTGAATCAGACTGTTGTCACACGTAACGCTCGCGAAACCAAGAGTATATATATCTGTTGAACACGTGCTCTATGAGATACTATTAGCTTATCCAGTAGTGCAGAAGAATTTTCAAAAACCACTGTTACCACACTCCATCCGTGTCACGGAAAGGTGGTAATGAAATTGTGGTCTTGTACTGCACAGGCTGCGCTGCTCTTTCATTCGAAAAATTCCACATCAAAAGTCTGTCTTCACCACTAACAACCATCGGTGGGCTGCATAAATTCCGCCACAAGAGGCTCCCCCGCATGTTGCAACTCAAACTACGTGGTATGATATTCGAGTGACCTTAAGGTTGTCCCAGCCAGCAATAACTAACACACAATTTAGTCCCCTTCTCTGTCGGCTCATAGTTCCGCAAACCAGTGTGCAGTCAGTCCATCGTCAATCAATCACTATTTTCGGAATAACCAGCCCACAAAACTTCCTACTCGTTATGACAGTAACGACTGACAGAGGCCTGCGCCAGACACGGATCAGTCACACCGTCCTACGGAACCACAGTTTTTGTGGTTTTAGAGGCCTGGGATGCCAAAACTACGGGTGGTTTGGGCTCAGTGAGCAGAAGAACCATATTGCGTACTATACGTTTTTCGCAGTGAATGCAATCTACCTCAGCGAATATCGGCGGCGGCCTCCACGACGAACGTGTTCGTCCCAGGTTTCAAGGATGATCGGTACTTTTCACTTGCATAGTTTTTTGTCACAAGCTTAGTACATTCTAGCCAGGCTACAAAGTCGTGAACTATGGATATGATACCTTAAACAAACCAAAAAATATGTTCAGAATGTGTTCTCATGGTTGTGGTGGTCTGTTGTCAATTTGTACTGGTTGATAGGTTGGAAGTCTAGCTCGTGTCAGAACGTCTCAATGCCGTTCCAAGGTAGATAAGGAGATGGAGCATGGAGAGAGCAGCACAATATACATTATTACTGTAGTTTAGTTGTGATGTTATAGTGCACCTTCGCAATACAAGCGCTTTGTTTTTGGGTTCTCATTTGACTGACCGAGATGATAGGGTTTAGGAACCATTACGTACGCTCACTTGTGTCTTGATGAAATAGGTCGTATTGATATATGTGGAAGGTTAGGAGGCGGTTTCTGTCAGTCATCAAGACACAACAGCTCCCTTGAAAAACTTTTAATGCTGCGATGCTCTCTTTTTGTACAAGTGTGGGGTGTGGGGGGAACTGGCGTGACAACCATTTGGTGCTCAACAGCATGGTCCCTGCATTGTTTTTTTATCTGGAAACCATATGTGCAATCTTCCACCTGGCTGTGCGGTAAGAAAGAACCGTTCAGCGAAATACACTCATTTTCAAACAAATTTGTCTCGGTGAGAGACTCACCTGGAACCCAGCTGAATCTCTCGTTTATGATGTTTCTACGGATTTTCAGCAACCTTATGAGTAGTGTATAATGTCTATACATTGAATTGCTCAGTTTGTTGGGGCAATACAGGTCAATAAATCCCTGATTGTGCTCGTTCTGTGTTTTCGTCTCCTATGTATATCTTACCCATGGAATGAGTGCAATTTCTATGGCCGTGTAGCCCATGATTTCATTCTCTTAAGATAACTTGTTATGATAGCTGATAACTGCTGGATAACGTTGGACCTGATTGGAAAATGCGCAGGTATTTGGTGTAACACCAACGGGAACTCTGGGTGTTCTTGCTCGTTAGAATAGATCAATGAACCCGTCCTGTAACCCATTTTCTGGCTCACATCTCTTATATCCGGTTCGCTTTCCTTTCGTTTCAGGTACGTACGTCACGGCCGATATATGCACCAAATGGCTTGTGGACGAAAAACAGACAGATCACCTCATCAACATACCCCTCACAGTAAGCCGCGTTCGTTCTCAGCGCTACGGCTGTGTGCAAGTGGCTGCCCAGTATGTATTTTGCTATCGAGTTGTTCTTGACTTTGCCATCCAAACTGGACTACTCACTGCTGACCAGGCACAGTCGGCTTTGTCAATCCTCAGTCCTGCATCCAACAGTCTATCACAGTCTTCCACTACCTCCTTCTACCACTGTACATCCTTACCTCGCCCACATCTGCCACTAAGCTCCTTCATTTCCTCTCCGTTTGGCCAAGAAAAAAGTTCTGGACGAATGGCTATGGCCCTGTCTGATTTTCGGAACCTGTTGCCTACCTCACAACTACTCTCTATTTGGCATGCGCTCAGAGTGAGCAGAGATCACAAGACTGGAACTAGTGGTGCAGGAAATATATCTGATTCAGATTTCAATATGACTGAAAACGTGTGTTCTGACTCGGATGTGGACGAGGACGAAGAAGAGGAATATGACGGAGACGAGCGCTATGGTGAAGCTATGGCTGAGCCCTCCACTTTGCAGTTGCACGCAGAAAAACCTTCCTCCATATTGGATGGTTCTGGTAGTCACGATTGCGATTCAGTCTCTATCATTAGTGAGAGATCAGAACAAGAGACACCTGCAACGGCGGATACCGGTGTTACGGTAGCAGTGACTGCTACTTCCGAACCAGATCTTGACAGCGTCGGAGAAGTACAAATGGACACTAACCCATCCTAGTTTCCTACCTTCTCTTCTTGGATTCTTCACTTCTAACGATAGGCCTAACAAAACCCTTCAAGGCAAGCAGATGTCACGCAGCTGTCAACAGTTGGTTCAGGATGTTGTTTCTGTTGTACAGCAATGATCTACACAATTAATCCATACAGTTTTGATCATCCTCTGTGGTGTACCTCACTATTTTCTCTCCTTATTGCCTTGTGAACATGCAACTTCAGGGAAATTGCTTGCTGTCTGACGAAGATCGTTTTTTGTTCATCTGTTGTCTTCCAGGGCACATTCAAAGCATTGTGTTGGGTGCACCTTTTAACCTAATTCACCATGTGCTGGTGGTGGTTGGCTTGGTTCACGTGTACAAAAGCCCCCCCCTCCCCCCGTGGACACTCGCCTCCATCCACGCAAGCCCGTAGAACATGTCCACCACAGCTTGCGTGTCTAATTCATTTGTATGACGATACTTTTCTCCTCTCCCACCCTTTTTGCACCGAGCTATTTCTTCTTTTTCTTTTTATCCTGAATACTTTCTTCGGCACAGGTTGCTGATGATTCTCATTCTTACAACGACAATATCCTCAGAATTGTCACTTCTGCCGCTAGATCGAACATATATCCACAGGCACATGCACCGGTTTCGGTAATTTCATTCAAGGTGTGCCAGCACAGTTTCAAACCTATTACGCTGATAGTGCACACTGTATCATTCACATGCCCCGCTTATTTTGTACAAATGGTATTTGTCTCTTGTCGAGTCTGGTTGTTCTTTTTTGTTAGTTTCTCAGGAGATATTGTCCAAAATAGCGTTTTATCTCGCTTGGCCAAGTAGTTCCCAGTCTTGTAACTTCCCGTTTGCTGACTGGCGAGCTTCGTGACATCAACGTGATGTCCTCTTGTCTGTCAGGCCTGGAACGTAGCCACTCCAAGAAGAAAACATTAAAAATCAGTAATTTGTCCTCGAATTTGGTATCGTTATTGAATCAATGATGCTAACACATGTCAAATGGTCTCGGAAAAAGTTCACACTCAGTTAGACGGCTAATGCGAACTCATGGATTGCGCTGGCTTGTGCTGCAAACGTCAGAAGATGAATCACTTGCCATCCCAGGCCTTCTTGCTAAGCCATGTACAGAATGGAACTGCTTTAGAAAAATTCAGATATAGCTTTAGCGGATAAGGACGGAGGTCATAGTCAGCAGACTCAGTCGCGGATGGAAATATCAAGGCGAAACATGTCGATACCTAGCGATACAGTGACACACTGTCCGGTCGTACATTGGACAGGACTCGCGTATCCGAATAGCCAGGCTGCTCATCCCCACTCCCCGTTCCAATTTTCATACCCATGACGTCACGCTTTCACGACAAATAGCCGGTAAAAACAAGGTTAGTAGCTTTCGCCTACCCACCCACATTTCTAAGACTAGATGAATGAAACCGATATCTAGATGCTGTTTTCACAGTTCATAGCTGATGTTGATGGCTTGAGGATACCTCAATATGGTTCATATGGAATGTATTTTTGGATGAATCCGACTACTGGTGTGATGGCGTACACTATTGATAAGATGTGCACGTGATGTCTGTTCGAAGCAGTTTACAGCGCCGACTCCGCACCAAGTCGACGCCTGAGCTGGTGATTATTGGACTGTTCGACGTCCAGATGAACCCAGGAATACTCTTGAGAGTATTCACACTCTGCAAATCAGGCTTTTTCTGTCAGATTTCTTGTGACCGGTGTGCTCGCGCTTTATAGTGAAAGACTGCGTATTCGAAGATGTCCCAGCTTTCAGTGGTATAAGACGGCAAATCTGCCTGCAGCCCAGTCTCCTGCGTTATCCGAATCTCCGAACCAATGCAGGTTCGCAAGATACTTTTCAAAATACTGGAGTTTCTTCGACAGTCCATTGAGGGTCTCACTTTTCTTCGGGCACATCAATTACGGATAGTTTCCGAGTTTCCGACAAACTTGATACATCGGCATGGCTCTTACTTTTTGCCATTGAAGAGCACCATCGATTTACTGCTGTTCCGCTGTGCTTGGTTAACATCCAATTAACGGAACAGAATACCGACCGCCATCTCAATTGGATGGTCAATATCTGGTTGTAGGGCAAAACCATTCTACATTAATACTCTCTGGAGCGTCGTCCTGGTCGATTTTTGTTGTCATCACCTCTAGTAGCGGCCAACTTCCCCCAATAAGAGCTTCATAGGTGCTCCTTGATGGGGTTAGCTGGAAAACGAAATGGGCGATACCTAAGTGTCGTGTTGCGGAAGTCACATTAAAACTCCGTACATCAGTAAGTACTGTACGGAACAAATTGGTGAACTTTAGAAATTTCCAGAATATTATTCTTTAGAGAATGTACTTTAGTGCCGACTTGGATAATAAATAGGTTTGCGATATTCATGCTGCATTCTGGGGGAAATTCAACGTTAAACGGCGAATAGAGTTCTTTGCCGGAGTCATAAGCGAAAACAGCGTGGAAAAGCAACTTAACAGTTGAGCTTTATCATCTACTTGTCGCGTCTTCATTTGGACCAATGCAGCAGATTCTGAGCACGCACTGTTATCACTCAAGGGCTAATTACCACACATTAAGCTGATTGGTTGACCTGATTTCTCCCAAAGAACAAGCCACTTTCGATTCAGGAGAGTAACGTAGCGCCGAATTGGCGGACTATTTATCCATGTTTTCAAAAAGTTGCTTGTAAGGAGATTCATCATTGTAAAACAGTTCGAAGAACCAAAAGCCTCTTTATGAAGGATGTTGCTTGCTTGGATGTTTTTTCCATCGAGAGAGCTGACTGTATCAGTTCTCTAAAGTTTTGCTGGTACAAATTGTGTGGGAGCGCTGCCGTTCATCTTGTTTGGATGTATCATGCTGGCGAGGGTTAACAAGAACTTCACTGTGAAGAGGGTAAGTGCGTAGTACTGAAAAATTCTTCTGTCCTTGAGTTATTTGATTTCTGATGGGCATACTTTGCCAGATGCTTTTTGATCCGTTGATATCTTTCACTTCCGGAAAGTTGTTATATGTCAAGAAGCCGACTTTTTGGGGGTGAATTTAGTGTATTTCCTACCACTCTAGGTCACAGTTTGACCAATTAATCTGACTCCTAAGAGCTTTAGGTAGGGTTTACAACTAAAGCACATGATTTTGTCTCGAGAAATCCTCTTCTTTCGACGCATCCCACGGCAGTTTCCGTTACGTTAAAAAGAAATATGGAACATGAAGTAGATTTCTTCCATCCTCAGAATTGACTTGATTTTCACTTGGTGGTTGCGTTATTTTTTTTGGACGGCATAGTCAACTGAATCAGTGGCACTAAAAATACGAAAGAGGCGACAACGCCAGTACATCCTGCAGAGGTTATCTGAAAAAAACTTCGGATTGTTTACCAAGCCCCTCTGAAACTATCTGAAGGATGTTCATCCACGACAAACAACCGTCTATAGCTTCTGTGTGGTGACAACAGGTGCGCTTACACTGGCTCTAAGGAAGGCACAGAATGAAAATGTTGATGCCATGTTTTTGTTTCTAACCTCAGTTCGTCTTTGAGTGAACTCCACTCGATCTCGTCAGCGTGACCATCCTCACTGTGGTTGCTCTCTCAAACAGTTTCGTTGACAAATGCGCTACTTTTTAACCGGTAAGTAGTTTGAGCCGTTGTCAAATATTGGCGTCGGTCCAGTTTGAATTGCGCCACAATTGTCCAAGAGACCCTCCAGTAAGTACAGTAAAGCCCCTCGATGCAACCCGAAAAAATAAACTTTATCCGAATCCTACGTAGGCTTATCAGTGAAATCCCCATAAGAGTTGAAAATATTCCGCTAATGCAGAGGAAGCATAAGGAGCATTCTTCCTTGAGGCAGGAATGTCCCTCGAGAAGGGACACTGAGATTGCACAACCTATATTTTTTATTTAATGGCTTTGAACTCTTGCTTCGGTTTGCATATTTGTAAACACTTTATTTGTTGTCACAGTGAAGCTGACACAGTGTACTTTTTTGTCAATGACTTGTGAAGAATGAACCCCTGGTGGGCATATATCGTGCTCACACCGATCCCAAATAAAGATTTACGAAGTGGTTATTGAGGTTTTCTTTACGAATGTTGGCTTTATGTAGTGGATCGATGGTTTGGAACAAACTGACTTGGGACTTTGCCAAAAACTTTGATTGAGCTTCACAAGCTTTCCCTCCAGGTTATGGTTGGAACAAGTCTGTCAACCTGTTCCCAGAAAGTTATACTACTGCGGTAATCTTATCTCAACCACCGCCACCTTATGATCAGGCTTTTGTTCCAGAGGCTTCAGTTGGGAACCTTAATCGTCCGACTAAGTTCGGGTGCCCAGGCAGTAGTTTGGCCCATCTGCAGACAGAACTTAACAGGTAAATGTACCGTCATGCTCCACCGGCTCCCGTGTGGTGACAAAACCTGTCGCAAACAGCAGGGCGGATAACTTGGAACTTGCGCTTCCTGTGTTTCTTCACTAATATCTTTTAAATCCCCTGGCTCATTGATCACCGGTATAGATCCCAGCAATGGGTGCGTCGGTCAGCCATCTGTGGCGTTGGCCCACTGCTTACATCTACCACTTCGCATCTGATTTTCAGGTGTCTTCTTCCTTTGATATTCAATCTCAGGCTGATAAGCTGTTCATACTCGTACTCTATATGCTCTGTCGCGCGGCGTCTGCTACGGGACTGAAACTGGAATAAGGACCCAAGTATAGTTATTGAGCCTTTGACATCCTCGTTGTGTAGAAGCTACCGACTACAAACTTCGGGTGATCCTGCACCAGTGTTCATAAAGCCCTCAGTTTGTGAGCAGAGTCTCCAACACTTACCCGGATACCCGTAGGCAGCTGTCCAACAGTCTACCTCCATGGGAACCGGCAGTGGTAGAATTACTGGCATGTGTGACTGACTGGCGTTTGCTGACTGGTCTGTCACATCCAACTACGCCGATGGACACCATCGCGTGATGGGTAATGCTGCACTTTCATCCATCTGAACACCCTATACGTGGTGAAAACCCGAGCGAATAAGACCTGAGGGTAAGCAGGAAAAGGCAACTCCAAAGCTACCCTCATACCCAACTGGTGGCCCATAATTTTTCATTCATGCGGGTGCAGCTGGTCCCCACAGCGTCCACTTATACACCAACCAACTGTAGTCCCGGCTCGGCAAACGACACCTCTCGCTGATACAGTTTGCTTAGACGTGTTATGATAATGCTGGCTGCCTGGTTGTTTCTCACTGCAGTGGGTTGAGACGCAGTGGGAGCCATTGTCATCTGACGTCCACCTACTGCTGAGCGCCCGTGCAACAGAAGCACATCGCCATCAGTTGGTGATGGTGATGTTCATTCCTCGACTATATGTCATCCTGGAATAACGCGTTGATCCAGATCATGCTGCCACACGGCCACGAGTGGCCGAACGGTTAAGTGTTCAAACTACTAGCCAGGAGGTCGCGGGTTCGAGACTCTCCGGAGTTTCGTGAGATGCGCACTGCTGCAAGATATGGCTGCCAACCGATGTCAGTGGCGATCTTGTTGTCAGTTTCTATCCAGGTTGCCTGAATGGGTGTCTGGAGGCGTAGGCACCTCGGAATGATTGTAGTAAGCTAGCACTAAGTCCCTTCCCCGTCCACCTTTATTCTTTCCTTCACAATAAGGCTTTCCAACAGTTTACCCGACCGTTTGCTACCACACATATGACTTTTATTGGACCCACTCAACACGGACAGTAGTCGCTCAGTTTGGATCACCTTTAGTTGATGAAGTAGTAATATGCCTTTCTGCCTTGAGCCGTTAGCAGGCTGTTGGACTAGCATTATTCAAAAGCGGTATAGTGTGCTTTGATTATTTTTTTGGAGTCAAGGACGAGTTCCAAGGACCAACATGTCTTGGTACCCTTATTTGAATGGGACACTCAACGGGGTGATAAGTTACACGAAGCAGTCTCTCGATCGGTTGTTTGTTTGCTGCAGAAACGACAAAGAATAATTTCAACAAATATGGGTGCGTAGAAGATTCAGGCTTTGCCCGGAGTCAGCGGTTCAGTTGGATCATGGAAATAACCACACACAACTGTTGTTCGGCTGCCATTTTCTTTTTTGAGGACGAATACCTTTGGCATGCTCACATATCGTGCCCCATAGTGTTAGGATGTTACGGATTTGTATTCTGACGACTTCACTAATTGTTCGTTCACAAGTCTGTTGCATTTTCTTAATGCCAAGGCTGCCGTCTTCCTGTACAGCTTGTCTTTTTCCGATGTTACTATTCAGTAAGATTTTGGCACACGTGTAGGTACTCTCTCGCACTTAGGGCCACAGATATATCGGGAACCGGCTAGGCATGGAAGTTGAATTCCTCCATTTGGCCCTCCGTCTGACTGGCAGTACGATAAATTTATTGGAAAAGCAGAAAACTGTTGAATAAAAAGTGCCTCTCACGCCAGGCAGTTCATTACAAGAATTTCCATCACACAGTGGAACTGTTTTTGTTTCGTTTCTTGCCATTTTATCCACTAATTTGTACGTAGTTATGGATAAAAAAAATTTATAGGGTTGAGAAACTACTTTCGTTCAGTTAATTAACTTACCTCTTAGGAGAAGTAACCTCTGGAGAACCCGTGTAACTTTACTAGGCGTATATCTCCACTTCGGATTTTATCGCTACCGAGAGTTGCTGAACCGAACAAAGAAACATCGGCAAAATAAAGACAAAATACGATCAAGGAAAGATATGTTGACCGATGAATAGATGTAACCCTTTCAAAGATCACTTCCTTCTGGGTTCCATATCCTCCCCTATAAAATTGATACCACCGAGTTTGTCAGAGACAACATGTGGTTTTTAAATCCTAAAGCAGTACAAATGGACATGGAGAATTTTAGGTTCCGAAATTTACACGGGGTTGATAAATGAAGATGGAGTCAGCGAAGGATTCACTACGAGTGGATCCACAGAAGTTACCCGAAAATAACGTCCCGGGGTCATTTTGCGTCAGCAATTTATCTGAACGAGCAGGCCTACTGTTGCTCATTATAACTGACAGTCCAACGCAACATTCGAATATGATCAATAATTATTATCGACCACCTTCTCCCGTGTGCATCTCAAACGTCAACCCTGGGGCACGTAGAACTTGGTCCCCTCAATCAGATCTAGCAGTTTTGATTCGCAGTATCTTTTAGTGTGGTCCAATGAACTATTAGGAGACCAGTCAGCAAGTGACCTTGTATTGACGCAAACATCGTCCCGAAAAATGAAGTTATCTTCTGATCCTCGTGCTCGGGCAGCTCATGGAAGACAGAACAACAATAACAAATCTATAACTGAAGGTAACACCCAGTATAAGATGATGTCAATGGGTGATGGGCCAGTGCAACCAAATTCAACTTTTAGTGGTCGTTCGTTTGATTCAGTCAGCTGCTGGGGTGATGTACCGAAACATTCTACTCGGTTGATTGAGATTCTGAACGAAATGGACACATCACCCGGGCGAAATCCTAGCCACAGGTCGGGACCAATAGCGTCCAGAACAGTCGAACGTCACAGCGAAACGGATTTGTCGAATGTCACCGCAAAATTGTCTGGGAAGTCAAAGCAACCTGTTGCTTCTTCGGCGGAAGTCACTGTGACAACCGCAGAAAAACTCACTTCCGGTGCAAACAGCAAGAATTCCGGAACGGCCGGAAGAGAAAAATTACTGGAGTGGCTGCGAACAAGTCAAGCTAAACGGGATGAGAATAACCGACTAGTATTTTCAAGGTGGATTGATCGTCTGGGTAGCATGAACACTCAAGAGGCTGCTTCACCAACCGTTTCTCATAACGCCGGTGGTTTGAATAGCGCAGATTTTCAGCAGACCGGAGCTCCCTTATTATCACCTCCGGCAATACTCTCCGGTCTGTTTGCTACACCCACTTTAGTTATGAGTAACCCGATAGGACTGATGACCTCAAACTATGCGTTTTCCAGGCTAGGGAACTCATTTCCACACACTGCGCAAACTACCTATGGTTCAAGCAGCCTAATCATGCCACCAAATTTCAGTTCCAACGTGTCGTTCACCACAAATGTGTCACCCAACTTGTTGAATACGTTGTGTACTCAACAATCAAATGAACTTGCACAGCCAGCCATTTGTGTTCTTTCCACCACAGAATCGACAGACCCCTCCAGATGTGACATTCTACCCAGATCACATAACGCAGAAACGCTTAGTCACGATTCGAAACTTTCTTCATACAGTCCAGAGTATTCCACCAGCAATGTCCATCAGCTTACGGAAAATATTTCCGTATCTCCAAATACTAGCCTTACAGTAAGTGGAGAATCTGAAACAGAGAACAAAGAACAAACGAATGTGCCATTCACTCGCGTTTATCCCCCAGTTCAGGAGGTGCCCCTTACATCTAACGGAGTTCAGCACAACCCATACTATCTGTCAATGCCTCTTGTTAGCGATTCCCTGATTCCGCAAATGTACTACTATCAGTATTGTTACCAAAACCAATCACAAAATGCATTGCCCAAACAGACATGCTACAGTGGGTCTCCACTAGTCTACTTTGTCCCACAGTCTCAACTGTCATCGTCCGGCCAGCCAGTCTATTATCCGACAACGTACATCTGCACACCTGGCTATCGGAATTCTCTGGAACCCATGACATCTTTTGATCTGGCTGATAAACAATCGAACCATCCTCAAGATGATAAACTTACGGAAACTTTGGGTTATATCTCTTCAGTCCAGTCAGGGGACTTCAACACCAACGTCACCGATTCATTCCAGAAAGAATCAAATTCCGCACCCAGTCAACTGGAATCAGCCGAGTCATCCGTACAAACGGCTGCTGATTACAACATCACATCCACGCTTGATTTCGACATGAATCAATGGTACAGCGTGTTAGGTAGCATAAACTCGGACGTAACCATGGAGACTCCGTCACTCGTGGGTGCCAATGAGCAACCTGATTCTTGTTCCCCGTAGTGACCACTCTAACTCGCTAGTTGTACAGAAGTCAGGACCCTTAAATATAACTGGACAGCGTGTCAAGGGGAACACTGTTTCCATCTACAGCATCACAACCGTATCTGGAAAGCCGATCAATCATTCACCCACATGATCTGCCGTCAGTAACCCACCATCCTTGGTAAGAATTAGCAGTAGCTATAAAAAAGCAGATAGCTATACACTCTGCCCATGGTCTTTGAGGTAGTGTCTACGGTAAAGCCATACAAGTAGTTTTGTTTGATCTATGAATAATCACCGCCAACAATGTCATCCATAAAGGAATGATCCTTCGACATTTCAGACACACTACTGTATGAAAAACCAAAATAAAGCGAATAAAAATATTGAACTGAAATTGGTGGGTTCTTTGCATTCTTTCTTATTTGCGAGACCTACATTGTTTCTCACAGTCAGCCCAGGTTGACCGGTAGATTGTTCAGGGTTTTTGAAACCAACTAACTGAAAATTGTCAGAGATAGGTGTACTGTCGCCGGAATCGTCAGATGGCTCATAATCACTGCCCAAGTGCCAGTCAGTTTTCCTTAGAAAGCAGAGTTGTCAGCATATATTTGTTCTATTCCCTGGTATAGTAGCACGATAGCACTGTGGATTAGGTATATTTCTACGACACTTAAGCACGTTTCTTCTCATTCTGACATTGAGTGCATTGCTGGTGATGATGATGATGATGACGCAAATCATACAGGGTTACAAGAGTGTTGTGATGCACAGATGCTGCTGGTTGTTTCTGCCGCATCTGTCGACTTTCACAACTACCCCATTAATCACACTGACACATAGCGTACTCAGCGTGCTCAAGCAGAGTCCTGTTAAAATCCTATTGCATTCTTTCTCATGTGTGCATGTGTGCAGCCCGTTGGGAATCACCGTGACAGTACTCTCCGACCGCTTCATTGGAGTTGTTTCTGATAAAATCCCAAGGCACCAGTCCTCAAACCTTGAGATTCTACATAACCTTCCGCAACCTACTTGTCAGTTCTTGACCTCAGGGTAGAATGTGACTTCACGTTTTGAGACTAACTTCTGGCCTATGTTACCAGATGTTCTTTAGTTGTGGAACCGATTTATTGACACCGTCGATTCCCATGATTGATATATCCTTACGTTAGAAAACTAAAACCGGGATACATTGACGCGAGTCCCGTTTTGGAACTAATGTCTACAGGAATTTGCTGTGGTCCGTTTTTTGTCGAACATGTGGAGGAGACTGTCGTCTTTTATGACCGACTTCGGCAGTGCACCATCCGCTCTGGTTTACTGTACACATGAGACTTACAGAAGTGTTAACTAAAAGAACGATGTGGTCTGTGTATTTTGTCGTGACTTGAAAAGTTACCAAAAATCCACTCTATCAAATAGAACTGAGGATAAAGCACATCACCGTCGTAATCCTTCGTGAACGTCATAGTCACAAGACTCATCACCTACATGAACTCGAGTATAAAATTATCAATAATACGATATTATCAGTCCTACAGGTCTAGACAGAGTTCCATCATGTAGCGTCTTGCTTACCTCGTGTATGCACTTGTGTTGATACCTTCCTTATGTGGATTGTACATCTGATTTCGTATGCGAACGTGGGGATTGCATGAAACTTCTAAAGAGACGATTGAGCCGCTGGCTGAAATGTTCTATCAGTTAGAGATTTGGAATTTGAGGTACGTGTAAGACAGATGAGCTCCGGAGTTTAACTTGCGCTTGACACTTTAAAATCAGTCTTAAGAGTCTTCTGTTGATTTAGACTGTTATAGCCTACATCACTTCTCGTGAAAGCGGTATTTCTCGTCTTAGACGGCGATATTCCCCTAATTTTGTCAATCAGGTCTCTTTTACGAGCGGAGAGTCGCAAAATCTGTTCTCAGATGCCCGTATTTTTGACGAGCACACTTAATAGCATGTTAAACTGAAGTTGCTTGTTCGGTAAACTATTTTAAGTCCAGCCAAATGTTTTGGCTATTCTGGGCGGCTGGTGTCGTTTACGTACACTAGTGCGCATCGTCGCTGTCTTCCCAGTGTTTTGACTTCAGGCGGCATGGAAGGGCAAAGCTTCTGACGAATTTTATAGTGTAGTACGAGCCAAATTGATTTACGCCGGCTTCAGTCGCAGTGATTGTCAGTAGACTCCCACTGAGGTCCAAACTACCCACTGTTATTTCCCAATACCATGCTCTGTCTGATAGAGAATCCTGACGAGCGGCGAAAGCCTTTCAAAATTCCTTTACTCCTTTGGACAGCATGCTTTCGTGTTTTGCTAGGGGTAGTCCTAGGCCATTTGACCCCTGTCCGGAGCATCAATAAAGAAACTTGAAATTTCCTTGATGTGAGTTAGTTTTCCTGTTGGAACACAGCCTGTGGCCAACTACGAGAGCTCAGTTGCAAAAGAGATATTAGGAGGGTATTTAATACTGGCGAATGTGTATCATAGGCCTGGGCGCGAAATTATCCCGTTTATTAGACCTGATGAGTGTGTATGGACGGGCGACTGGGTTTTTATCACAAATTCTTCTGTACGTTTGTAGAATGCTGCACCACACATAGTTAGCTGACACCAGCTGGGTTGCCGAAAATTATTAACAATCTAGCTCTTCCCTGATTGGTCCAGTTCAGGACAGGTTATTCCAATAGATTTCAGTTCATGCAATGACCGTTTGTGTGTCGGTGGACCAATCAGTGTCACGGTTTTTATTTAAATGTTGACTGGTCGGCTGTGAATCAGGCTAAAACTTGTGTAAAAAACGAAACGAAGAAGTTGTTTAGTCAGGTTGTCCTAAAAGCTATGCTCATCGCTTTCTTTTTCATATGGTTCACGGTCACTACAGGTAAGTCCACTTCTGTCTGACGATTTCGCCACTTGTGTTACGTAAGATAGTCATGAAATCACTAGGAGCTCTTTTATTTGTAGTTGCGACCTGCAAACTATACGGTTGGAGTGCGTTTTCGCTATCAGTTCAGTGTTTTCTGATCCTTTGGTCACACAGCCGCACAACCCGGTGAATTAAAAACGGAAATAACCTCTAAGCTTCTAACTTCACAATAAGGTTTGCCTACCCTATGTAAGGACGGGAGACAACCAACTGGTTTCAGACAAATGGCTATTGTACGTAAAAACAGTTTGCGGTACAATCTTAAGACATTTATCAACATGGCCTTCTTATTGGTAGGCAAGATGCAAAGTCCTGTTAGAAATGAACTTCAGAATTAGAATGATCATGCCCTGAAGTAGCTGATGAAAAAGCCACGGGATGTGTGAAAGAGGGGCGCCAAAACTGTAAAACCAAGTTGGAGTATCGTCGCATGGGGAGAGTTTTGACTGGCGAATTCAGGTGGTTTCTCCTCAAAGCCTCTGGAAAAGCTTTTCAGTTTTACAAATGTGTCTGGACAAAAGTGTTTACCGGTAATTTTCCATTATTTCACAGCAACCAAATACCTGATTTTCCAGTCACAGATCAGAACAACTTGGTGTCGTCGTGTGTCTCATAGTAGTTTATTGTAGCCAAATGAGTGAATGCAAGTTTGATCTCTCTATGTGATTAGGTTAGAGATCAAGACTGTCGCCTTATATTACAACAGTACCCTACCACCACGTTCACTCGTTGAAATTGGAGACAGCATTTAGACCATTCCCTCCGTAAAATGTATGCACGAAAGTTAATTTTAATGTGAATCAGTTATAGACGTAATGCACTACTCACAAGTTCGAAGGCTTACTCCCGGTTTCACCCTTCTTGGGGCTCATCAAGTAGGCGCAGTCCCCGGGTTTCCGTCAACCTTAAGTTCTACTTGAACCCAAATTGCATGAAATTAGCGAAATATACTCATTTGCAAACCAATTTGGTTTTGACTGGAGACTCACCTGGAACCCAGCCGAATTTCTCGTTTATGATGTTTTTAAACAACTGAATGTGCTGCACCAAGCAGCCTCCTGTTTCAGCTGGTACGATATTCGAGATATCGCGATACATGTATAGACGTAATACACTACTCATAAGGTTGCTGAAAATTCTTCGACAGTCCACGAACGGTTTCGCCCTTCTCGGGGCTCATCAAGTAGGCGCAGTCCCCGATCTTCCGTCAACCTTATGCTTAAAAGCATCATAAACGAGAGATTCAGCTGTTTTCCATGTGAGTCACCCGTCAAAACCAAATTGATGTGCAAATGATTGCATTTGTCGAAACGAATTATTTAGTTTCATAACCAGGGACAGCAGAATTATTTTCAAGTATCGATTATTTGTCTGATTCTTTCCAAATATTGTTCCGATTGGAACCGGGAGAGGACAATGTGGGGAGAAATCTGAAGTGAATGATCCCGTTCAGTTTACACTGCATAATTTTTGTCACCTGTTTGATGCACAACGGTTCGGAGTACTGCTATTGTTGCAAATCAGTCAATCAACGGTTTCTAATAGAATTCGACTGGTCTGGAGAGGCCTGTTTTCCCGGTGAATTTAGCGAGTGTACGATAGTGAACATTCGGTGACGAAATATTTAGGTGATCGAAATTCAAAATGCCCAAAAAAGAAGTCGACAGCAGCTTAAACGTGGCGGTCATCTGTCTCCCTCTTACGCCAACCTCTCACGACTTATTGAGTGGCACTCACTGTGAGTGCCTAAGGCTTTTCGTATGTTTATAACCAAAAATTCGGCGCTATTGGCGGTGCACGTTCAGAAGGCAAACTTGCCGACTATGAGCTCTGATATAACTACGAAGGAATAACTCAGGAATACAGCTTATGTTATGCGATACGTTTGAAATTCCTTTTCAACGTCACAAATTAACGTTTATTTATGGTCGGTTGGAGCGCAGAAAAAACCTGGTTAAGGTTATAGATAAAGATAAAGATGTTCCCAGAGTCCAAGTTCAACGGCAGCGTGAATTTTCGTCACAACGTAGTATCTAATGACCCCAATTTAAGGATTCATTTTCATTCAACCGAGCATGTGGATCGCAACTACAGGGGCCATTCATAATCCCACATCACGTTAAACTCTTTAGTAAGACCAGATTCGCTTGGTTTTTACGAGTATAGTTGTGCAGGGCGACAGAAAGTACCAATTCAGTAATTCGCCTGTTTTTCACTCCTATTTTAACTGCTTTTCTTTTTGTTTTCGTTCAAATGAAATGATGGGTTGTTCGATCTAAGCTCGGACTTTAGCATTGACGACTCTAATGGGCTTAGGTAGCCTCTATTCCTGTTACATTCCTGGTCCCTCTCTTGGACTCCATAATCCGTCACGCGAATATGGCTTTTTCCATCTCATAATTAGGTACATGTTGTCTTACAGTAGCTACATCGTGGCAGAGTCCATATTAATCTTACTGGTGACTTTATTGTGTCATTAGCACATTGCCTTCTTTGTAGATTTGGTTGACGGCAGTTGATGAGCTCAGCTGACCTTGCCTGTGCCTTCTACTTTTGCCATAGGTGTACAGTATAAATGTACACTCGCAGTTGTATGGCATTGGTGAGATAAAAGTGACCAGGGGTTTATGAGCGATTAGTGGTTCTTCTAGATCACTGAATTTCGCCGAGACAGCAGGGCAGATTCACAGCTCCGCATTCATGACAAGATTCTGTGGTTCTGACGGTATGTGGCATATGGAAACGGGTATCTATCACTTAGGTACCTGAAGCCACAACAGAATCTTATCTGGTACCTCTTGGTGATATGACGTGCACTTGATAGCTGAAGTTTACTTCAGGCAAACGACCTTGAAAACATTTGGTGTTTTGCCACAATGCTCAGGAAATCTACTGGCAGCGGGAATCTGTTGAAGTGGATGCGGCAGTGAAGAGAAAATCGGTTAGTTCATAGTGAGATATCATCAGTTTAGACAATGGTCACCGTGAGCGAACATACTACAAATAAAAATTTAAGATTTTGTGGAGGCTTTGAATATAGCCACAAACCTTCAGAAAAGAGTTCAGGCTATTAAACAGCCAAAATAAAGCCAAACCATACCAATGAATCAACGTCTGTTGGAAATTCCACCTATGAAATAATGGAACAGGGTCCATATTCATCATTCTATCTAAACGAGATTTGTCGATACGTTTAGTGGGAATCTATAGACCTAGAAATCAGTAAAATGACAACCACTTTGAAGCTAGATTTTTGGAAAACGGAGAGTTATGTCAGTAGAGAATGGAATGTAGTTAGGAATCCTGAAATTCCAGTTATATGGGCAACTTCATTCATGAGAGCTATTTGGTGGCTTGAGTGCGTCACCTGATCATCGAATCCTCGTATATAGCCAGTGGTTTTGGATTTTCGTTATTAAAGTCCCAAGGATACCTAACATGAGCCACAATTAAACTCAGCGATTTGAGAATAAGGATAAGTGAATTAGCATGGTGAACAGCGAGAAAGCCTTGCAAATCTTCGGTATAATCAGACTCGATCATATATATATATATATGCATGCCGAGAAAAGCCGTATGATTACTACCCAAAGTTGGAAAAATCCAAACTGCAAAAGCAAACGGGACAGACGGACTAGTGAAAATGATGAAACGCCTTCCGAACTGTTTACATTTAGTGGATGGGTTAATAATTTATGGCATGATGTGATGTGAGTATAATATAATATAATGTTATTATAATATGATACGATATAATATAACATAAATATAAAATAATAACTCATAGAATACATATAATACAATTTTGGCCGTCCAATCCATTCAGTGCGACGTTTATCACGACACCTCAAGGGATTACAGGGGTGTCAAAACAGTACTTTTGTTAAAAAGGAAAGACAGCCTGCGTAAGACGGACAACTACCGTAACATCAGCTTAAATTGCAGTGCTGGAAAATTCTGGCTTGTATTATAAAGAAGCGGTTGAAGAAGGTCCCTTTGGACGGAGTCATACAAAGGGAACAGTTTAGATCTCAGAGTGGACGGGTTACCACAGGTTTAATTTGCCAAGTAGGACAAGTAAAGTAGAGGTGACGCGAATGCCACTAGCTTTATTCTGTATGCTCCGTATGTTGACGTCACGAAGACCCTTAATTTGGGAAACAGAAAAGTATTTGATAGCTCTTCGGAAGTTGGAATGTCCAGTGTTGTAACTTTGTTTGGGATAAGTTGCTAATGGCCGAGTTTGTGAAATTGCATCTGAAGACATCAAAATTTACATAGTTTCAAAAAAGATTTAGCTATCTTGTCAGAATTATTTAGCTCGCATCTAACAGTACTATGCATGGAATCACTTCAAAAGATGCAGTTATAATGTATGGCCTGAGTAGTCAATTACTCAATCTGAACCGCGTGATAGCCAAGCACATAAACCACGAAGCAGAAATGCAGGGTCTAACGACAACACTCACGTCTTCAACCCTTCTCATTGGTTTAACTATAACTACTCATACAACGATTGCTTTCTGTCGGCCTGTTTCTGAGGGCAATGAAAATGACCAAAAGTAGAGATGGCATATGTATCGGAATACTGGCAGCCAGGGTGCATTCCGTGAGGCTTGATCTGTTTACCCAGCTTGCCAGTCCGCTTAAAAACGCTTCGTCACCAATCGAGGTAAAGTCATCAGTGCATAGTCGGGTCCCTACTTGCCTGAATTTACATAGCAGTCAGAGAATAGCCAATCACCATAACAGATATCAGCAGGCCAATTGTTAAGCTCGGTCATCTGATCAACCACAAATATAGTTGTGGCTAGCGTTTTGTGCGGATTTTCCTTCTCTCCCTCTCACTGTCACTCTCTCTCTCTCGCTATAGGATGGGGTTGAACCTGAAAAGCTTGTGGCTTGTTGCTAGTTGCCGTGATGGCTGAGGTAAAGTTGTTGAATTCATGGACCGAGAGGCATTTAGCTGTGAATTGGGGCATCTATATTTTTTCTGGTTTGTGTGTTGCCTTACGTGTGAAGTCATTCCAATCTAGTCCAGTACCCCAGGTTATGTATGTCACGTGCACTTCATTATATACTGCTTCGGTTCAAACTCATTCCATGTGGAATCCGAAGCGTGTTCCGTTACAGTGGGTTCAGTGGTTTGCACTAAACGTGTGAAATCACACTGGAACATTCTCTAGACTGTCTCGTGTCTCGCTTAGGTAGTCTAGAGTTACAGATGTTTCTACATATGCCTATGACGTTTCCTGCTCATTTGGTCAACACACTCATTTAGAGAAACCGCTTGGTGAATTACATAGACCTTGTGTTCGGAAATTAGGATTGACAAGGACATTCACTCGCCACAGATCGCGGCAGTGTGTTGCGGATGCGGAATTAGTTCTCGATCTTGTAGAAACTTCGGCACCTATTTTATTAGAATACTTGTTTTGAATTGGAACACTCGCAAACACCTTGTAGCACAACCGACCCATAATCAGATGTCTAGTCTTATTCTTCAACAAAGATAAACATTGTTCTGTGCTTGTTTGTGAACCTCGTATGGCTGCGGAAAGATAATGCATGGTCTGCAAACATGGTGGCCTTTAGTTTATGAGGACATCAACACATTTTTTAATAAACCGAATGTTGTTGCCGTCCGACAAAGCTTGCTTCCGAGCGGTGGACGTAACCATGACAGCCTTGTCAACATACCTTAAGTAGACGTGCGGTGGCACATAACTGAGTGACGCTTTTCGATGTGATATCACAAAAAATATTACGAAATTTTGGTAATATGGGGGGAACCAAATCGCATGATTATTCATTATTCAAGTGTACCTTGCATTACTTGGGATGTAAATGAGGCTCTATGAAACGGGACTCAATGTGTCGGATTCTATTAGGAAGCATATTATTCGAGCCTAATTTGCAACGCAAACGAAGAGACGATAAGCACGTATATTTTGGAACCAGCCCGTTTCTCGTCCTAAATACTACCATGTGGACCAGTTTTTGAAAGCCAATTACCACAACGATGGTGCTGAACCTCTTCGACAGATTGCGTGCAATGTAGACGGAGTCTGACAGAAATGCATGTTTCGCACTTTGTGCAAACCGTCGGATCTCCCAGGTCGATTGCGGCTGAGTCGAAGTTAGTACAAGTGCGACTGTGTCCATTTTGAATTCGGTCACTTTTTGCCTGTGATCAGTTTGTCTGTGGTTTTGTTTGGAGCAGGAGTTTCGCTCTTTAAATTTATTTTGTTTCTGCCTCCTTGTAGTTATTGTCAGTTATGGCTGTGATTATCCCGCATGTCATTGTTGATAAGTGAATTAATATGCCGTTTTTGAACGAGTTAGATGGGTGATTTTCTAACTGAACTTTAAACAAGTCTTGAAGTTTAGCAGAATACACATTCATTTTCCGCTATAATCCGTCCGTCCAGCAGGAACGAGTTGTCCTGTTCAGACCATCTCACACACAGTTCGTGGTTTAATCAAAACTGTTCTGACAACTGACTTCATGACAAGTACAGTTCTTCCCTACGATATTCTACCGATTGCAGGTGCCCTCATATGTGGTAGACAAAGGATCTCAACCTCGAAATCACTGACTTGTTACTCTACTTACTATAAATGAGTCAGAATGATGTAAGGGTAAGAGCGAGTAAATAAAGAAATTATGACAAACTGCGGGGATATAATTATGAAGCAAAATCCCCTATATACTCTTCAGCCCTTAAGGTTGACCCACGATTCCTTCACTAGTGCGTTTGCTTGATAAATCAAATAGGCATAGAAGTATTACTTCAAAGTCTGTCATGAATGGGTGTATCCTTTTTATTGGCTCCTACTCTCTCGTCTTTAAGTACACGTACAATATCCTTTGTGTGGTAGACAAATGAAGAGATCTAACGAAATACAACTGGTGTGTCGCACGATAGTTCCGCTATCTGTGTTCCTTGCCATTCCAGTAATTGTGAGTTCACTTTAACAAAAAGCTGCTGTTGCGCATCGGCGAATCAATAAACCAGATTTCCATTGCACCTAGAAGAAGTTTCGCAAAGTCGGGAAGTTGGCACACTGAACTGTCCACTTGGCGACACACCTCTAAAGAAGGATCTCGCAACTGCGCATTTCAGTCTAACCGACTTCGTTGATGAATTACTTGTCAATAACTTACACACTAATAGGCTGGGTAGTGTGTTGATGCGGCAGAAATGCCACGTTTGTGTATTTAGAATATACCTAACTTCCTTTGAGTGGAAAAACTGATGGAGTTTTGAGCTGGGTTGTTTGAAAGCCTGTCATAGACTCTCATTCCTTAGCATGCCCAGGCTTTCACTCGATGAAATAAGCTAAAATTGTGTCCAGATACCCAAGGATAGGACTGGTTTAAACAAAAAATGCTCCTTCATACATTGGCTACTTTTCACGCATAAACATCCCTGTACTTGTTTGGATTGGGAATATACAGATATATATAATTATGGGCCTACAGCAGCTCACCCTACCACCATCGTTCTAGAAACCTAGCAATTCCTGCTCCATTTTTCCACTTGTGACGATACATATCTCTCATTTCGCTGTTTGCTGATAAGTGGGCACAGGACTTTGAACACTGGATGTAATTGATGATGTATCTAGCCAGTGAACAAAACAAGAATTGTTTCAGGCTGCGCCTGCCACATCGAAAACGCAGTGTCGACACGCCACGGGGCCTGTCTCCCCAGCGCTGCAAGTTGCCTCGGGATTACAGGGCGCAAACACCGCATGACCGAGACCTTGTTTTTCACGGCATAGGCAACTGAACAAGGTGAACAGCATACACGACTGCAAGGCCAAACAATTTGACCAATCCGTTTGCGGACACGGGCGACCACGTGGTCACCCAGTCAACATGATCTATTCGGACGGTATCCCAACAGCAAAGATTTGACTTATTTTTTGTCAGGAGGTGGCAGGCATACAAGGTTCCAAGATTTGGAAGCATAAAACGCCAAATAAAACTGAACAAACTTCAGAATAAAAAGTTGCTGATTATTAGACCCGAGCAAAATTACTTCACAGGCTGTAGTGTATCGTATGCTCGTCCAGCGCGTGCTTGTGGTCAACTTCTACCGTATATTTTGTCTGCATCCTGAATAATAATAAAGTGGTCGATGAAAAAACAGTAAGCAAAACAATCGGGTCTACTATTGACTCAGCAGTGGGGTTCAGTACGACACTGTTCTATGGCACAGGATGACTGGGAGTAATTTCGTTGCTCCATTTCTGTCACGTTTACATTCGTGGTGTACTTACCTGTAGGGATACCGCAGGCTGGGTGAACGAGCCGAGTGTAGACTTGATGGACAGCGCATAGCTCCACGGCATCTGTGCTACGTTCATTCATACACAGTGTTTAAATCTCGGACAACTGGCTGACTACGTTTGAGATCTGAGAGCAACCCCATAAAGGCACTTCAGTTAATTTTCTGTCAGCCTTTCACTCATTGGGTAGAAATATATATTCCAAACAGTTGTTCTGTGCCTTATGCTTATAAACAGAGTAGCTGGTGAACAGAAGCACAAACGTCTGAGGGTGAACATATTCTAACAGTGGCCCGTATATTGCGATTGTCAGTGGAAGGCTTTTTAGCCCTTTCCTCAATTCTTCTGTTAGAATCTTCCAAGAGTGACTTAAGTCACCTCTGTGTCTGCTGTAGGTCAGCTCGAGTATATTCAACTTCTAAAGATCGACCAGGTGCTCCAGGTAAAGAAAACTTACAAGTGCCTGTGAATCCCGACTCCACACCAAACGCCTACCTGCTGAGACACAAGGAGGGTGAAGCCGGTCGTTGGCTGACGAAGAGTTTCCAGCAACTTTATCAGTAGTGTTCCGTCAAGCAAACACTTCTTTTTTTATGAGGGTCATTGGCTGGTTGGACGCATTGAAGCAGTGACCATACGGATGATACGAACAAACTGCGTAGTAAATCTCTAGCGCTCAAATCGAACCAACTTCTGAGGACCGAGACATTTAAGCAGAGTTTCATTTTATATTTATTATCTTCCGCGCACAAGGTATCAGGTAATATTTAAACCCATATCTAGTTCATGCATCGTTTCCCAAGGTAGATATCTGCCAACACGATATGCGCCAGTCGGTTGGTTTTATTCAACCTGAAGTACAAAAGATTTTCTACAATTGTTTTGGAACGTCCGACGCTGAGCTCAATCAAGAGGATTATTTATAACACCCTGAAAGCAACGGCTCCTTCACGTGATCACATAATTGTCCATATATTCAGACCACCAACATGCATTAAAAATACGACAGACAATTGTTTCGGTAGATCATCTGCGTTCACACAGAAACCTATGAAGTCCACGTGCACGTAGCATGACGGCTGAGAAAAACCAGTATTTCTCTTATTCGCCCTTAGAGATTAACCCATCGGAGAAGAATGAGAAATCCACCGTCAGAAGACTGTGTCCAAAATATCAAGAGTTTTAAGAGGCGATCATGGCTGAAGATTCCCAATAAGTGTGTGTCAGCTCCAAGCTGATTCTCGGGTTTTCAGCACGAGTTGACCTCACCATTTGCAAACACGAATTACGCGTCGCACGGAGAAAGTTATAGGACCAAACGTGCACTTCATAATGATTAGAATACAGACGAAAGGGAGTGGATGCATTTCGGTCGCGCTTCTCGAAAACCAAATCTACGACTTATGAAAATAGTACTGTGGGCAGCTAGTGTAAATATGACAATTGCAACCGGTTACCAAGTGCTTCTCCCCTTACGCGAGTGATTCCTAAAATCTTCCTCGGTAATTTTTCCCCAAAATCTCTGCTAGCTGTTTCCCTACATTTCATTAAATGTGAGGACAACTTTTTTACTGACTGGTTTTCATTTCTGTTTAGGAACGGTCACCAACTTTAGTTTTTGGGTAACACAGTTGGGAGCCCCAGTACATTTGCTTTTCCTATTGTACTCCAGAGGTCGGAAAGTATGAATACAGTTTGAACAGTCTAGCACTTTCGAGGTCAAATTGAAGCCACTTCTAGATCGCCTGTTAGAACGGAGCCACAGCTTTATTTCCTTTCATTATCCAACCGTTTGTCTACCCATAGCAAAGAATATTCGGAAGTCAGCATGTAGACATCAGAGACCTGTTGACATTTCAACAATGAGAATTTGTTCATTTTCTAAACGGACGGTTGAGCACACCAAATTCTTACTGTCATAAAAAATGTGGGATGCACTCAAAAGCGACGAAAAGTGGCAATGTTCCTATATTAGAAAGGAAATGTTGTTTGATAGCCCACATTCAATGATCCTATTTGTAGACTAAGTCTTGTAATATTGTGAGCAGGCTATAGGTATAGCTCATCGTTGGTGTTCAAAAGAACTTCGATTTTGAAAAACTAGATATCAAATTACTATAGAAATGACACTTGTACCGATTGAAAAATTTCTGTCCTGAAGCGCTAGGTCTTTTCAGCTCAGAAATTGAGCTGCTATTTAAAGTTTAATAAGACTTTTATTTCTGAGTCAAAACTCGTCGCTACTGGTAGGTTGGAGAATGGAATATTTGAAGAACACAAAGCATATTTTATTTAAAGGCTGCTTAACATGATAGGCTAGTCAGCAGCGGTTCACTGCGCGAGTACGTTGTGTACGCTGTGTGTGTGTGTGATTACTAGCCTTTTCGAAAGTTGCGCTTTGCGTGGAAAAACATTTGCCTGATCAACAACTTTTTCTTAATTACTGGCCCACATCTACTTCAGCTGAAGAGGAAGCAGGTGAGTTTTCCACAACAGTATCTAAAAGTTCACTCTGCTACCCACTTCCACGACTATACGTGTTGTCTCTACTCACACGGACATTATTTTCATGCATTCACTTTTATGCATAGTGCATCTTCAGTTCAAATTTGGTAGCTGTCCTACAGACTAGTTCCTCTTCTTCTTGCCTTTCTTTTAACTGAAGTTAGTTAGAAAATTCGGCACGCTTTGAACGAAAATTGGTCAAGTGGCGCAACTCGTCCACCCTTCTATACCGGCAAAACATCAGTCATAAAAAGATTCCAGTTTTCCTTTGAATGCAATTTGGGGAGACTTTTAGATCGTCACCGGGTAACCGAATCCGACAAGCGGTGTCGTTTAAACCAAACAGCCGAAATCATTTGAGTCACATAACTGAAAATGAGGCCAGACATTGTTTCAGATTACACGACTCAACTAGTTGCTTGGTGGTCCGCAGAGATTTGTGAATTATCTGAGAAACCTGCTACCAGGATCAGCTTGAATTACGCTTAACAAGCTATATTCGAACCCTTAGGGTATTAAAATAGCCAAGCCGATGATGATCATAGCTTGCATATTCGAAGTGGACATTATTCGTTTTAAAAAATGCCCACCTCTCAGCGGATTCGTTCTGAACACTAGCAAGCCTAATACCATTCGCTCCTTCATGTTTACGGAATAAATACGTTAATTCAGTCCGAAAACTCCACACAGTCACTACTGATAAACCAGGGGCTACTGAAGACGGTTAGATTTTTGGTAACAAAACTATGAGCTGAATATGTAGAAATGCCTCAAAATTTGCTGGCTACGGAACGTCTGCGTGCATCATACCACACAATTTAATATCAAATGGTTTCATCAAACCATTTCACCAAGGTCACCAGAAAACCGATCGGGCGGCGGTGAATGACAGTCAGAGGATGGCCATAATTCCACTTACAGTGGGTCATTTATTGTAGCCGTCTCATGTACAACATCTTTGAAATCCCAAAAGGCAGTCACTGGACTTTTTCGTTTTCACGGCGAGTGACCGCACCAAATTCAGTGAATGGCGCACCATATCCTCACCTTGTCTATCATTACCGGGTATCAATGTTAAGCGCCTAAACTCTAACCGCATATATAAATCTTCATTCATCTCTAGGCTGATCAATAATCCGAGCAGTTCTGTTGAGTCAACATGGTCACGTGACTGTCTCACTGGTATGAACCATTCTTCTAGCCTCATATCTGCTTGTCATCGACAAGCCTCTAGGGAAAACCGATCAATTTTGGTTTTTTTGGTGGGTTTAAGGCAGAGGTATTAGACACTAATCAAAAGCTTGATTAAACCCTTAAACAGTCTACTATCGGCATCACAGTTCTCGGGATTCATTAGGTAGGCCTGGGAACAGAAATTCCAATCAAATTTTGACGACCAAGGCCCGATGAGACACAAGAAGAACTAGAGTGTTGATGAGCCGTCCAGAAATTTCACCACCCTCACTTCTAGATGTGAAAACGGACCACGTCATGTAACTTGTTGAGGATTTGGTCTTACGAAATGCAGACATGTATGAATATCGTTTTCCGGGAAACCGGGCAAAACCCTCTGATTGTCTTGCCCATGTTAGGCGAAGTTGGTGAATTTTGAAGCAGTGGATATGCCAGTTTGGGATGCGGAAGTCAGGCTGAGTAGAAAAGATTTCATGACAGCATTGGGCAGTAGATTCTGCGAACAGCGCATCTCTGGAAATCCTAGTGGCAGGTAACTTTCGGCAGGTCACCTTTTTCATTTGTTCATCAAAACAGCTGAGACACT
>SJOL01001553.1:57169-130515 GCA_004794785.1 Opisthorchis felineus | reverse complement strand
CTTGCAGCCATTTCTTACCATTGTCTGCAGGTCAATGAAGTGAGAAAATTTAATGATATGATAAGTGGACATGGATCATGAAGTCATGTTTTAGCAAAACTGGAGTCAGCCCAGTCGACAAGCAGAAGAGAACGAACACAAAACTGTGGATTCTTCCGTAGCAGGGACCATACCCATGTTTGAATAGAACTTTTTTCGAGGGAGTTTGTTTACATGCGGAAATTCTCAAGGTCACCAAATGCCGGGGATTGGAAAGCACCTGACAGGCATTCGGTTTTGGGATGTAACGAGTAGAAACTCAATAGAAAGGGATTACAGTTTTTACACTGCCTACGGTATAGAGCTGCTAGACGTGGGGGACAATACAGAAAATAGTGGATATTGACTTATGACATTTCCCAAGTTGCGGAATCGCTGGAAATCAGGGACCCAGCAAATGAGCTTACGGAGGCAGGTCGTGACACTAAGGCCCATTAAAAACAAAACGCATCATTTAAGTACATGATATGCCGCTGCTCGGATATTTCGCTGGCCTCCTTGGGCGGCAGAAATGGGTAAACCTTGGCGACCCATCGACCGCGGCAAGCCGGCAGAGAACACTATAGCGGTCTGTATTCTGACCCTAATAAATGGAACAATGATAATTCGATGATCATCACATTCAGTCTCGGCAAGGAGAAATATCCGCTATCAAGCTAACTTGCTCTTCGCCGAGGAGGGTGTCCGTGAAATACCAGTAAACATAGCCGCGGGTGGCTAACGGTGGCCATGGGTTTCATGGAATATTCTGTGCCTTCGGCCTAGGCGAATTGCATCCAATTATCTGGATGGATCCATCTCACACTTTGACTAGGCATTTGAAACTTATACATCGTCGGTCGCTAGACGAAGACAGCCTTCCTTTGGTTTGGAGGAAGCAATTGTCACGCCAATCGACAAAACTGGTGAGCGCTTATCACCCGACAGCTGCAAGCTTATTGGTCACATTAGGCACATTGGGCAAGCTACTGGAGTGCAGCCCGAAGCTGGCCGTTCTAAATCCCCTTATCACCAACAATTTGATATCCCCGGCACACCACGGATTTCTCGCCAATCGTCCTTGCTTGATGAACAGGCCCGTATTTATGGACAGTTTAACACAAATCAAGGATGAAGGACTCATATCGGAGCGTCACGAAAATCGGTCCAAAAGACACCGACGTTTTTCGGTTGGTCCGGCGCACTGTTTTCTGTATCACTCCTATGGACTTCCAGACACAGCCTACGTCAGATCGCTACCTGAGTAAGCAAATCAAATTATATACTCGGACGTAAAAAGGACGAACCCTCATTGAGTGTACCCAACGGGTGGATACAAAGATGTTTACCGGCCTCATATCCGTTGACTAGTAAATGCTCTTTGAGATTCTCCATCTCTTCCCTGTAGACCATCTTTGACTCCAAGGTTACCCGATACTTCCTTACGTTTCTTTGGAACAAATTTTAACCGAAAGGCGCTCACAGTTAACCCTACTAATACAACGCGGGGACACGACAAGTGTCACTCCGATTTTAGGGCGCAAAATTTTATCGGACAACAAGTTTTCATTGACCCTTCGTACCTAGTGGTGCGTAGGTATGATCCAGTGCAACCGGCAGGTTGACGGAATTGGGTACGTGAAGTAACATTCCTCCGACAGTTATCTACGCTTCGTCTAAAATCCTGTTGAAATCACTTTTGGATGCTTTTTGTTTACCTTGGCTTCTAAGCTAACTGGTACATTTTTTTCATTTTTCCGGATCTTTTATTCATTTTAACTTGGCTAGTCTGTGCAATAAAAGATAATATTGTGGACATAGGACGATAACTTACCTCTTTCGCTCTATAAGCAGCAGGTCTGCTGGCGCATGATTCTTTCTTGCTGACTGTTTTTTTCACCTTAGTGACCTCCATAGTCGCCTCTTCTTTAGCTTTGCGGTTTCACTCCGAATCTGTTCACGCCTCAAGGAAAAAGCAGCTGGTCATCAACAACCTTTACACCTCTTTGATTTCTTCTGACGAGAATGGTGTTTATTGGTAGTGTGAGGAGATTTAGAAGTATGCATTTGATATTTCATCCTTTATGGTGGGCTAATTTACGCTGAAAAGCCGAGAAGTACTGTACGTTTGTTTCCTCCTTGTTCGGAGTTTCGAGCGGTACGCATCCCACGAAACCCCAACATTTTTCTGACCAGGGACTTTCCGGCCAGTAGTTAAACACCTATCATTTCAGTCATGAGAAGCTGATCGGCCATCTAATCGGTTGACACTCCCAGGTGTGTCATGAGATGCAAATGAAACCGATGAACCTATGGTCCAGATACCCTCTTCCTCTGTTTAAAGATGAGGGCAAGGTCTTCAGTCACCGTAAGTTTGGTCTGTTTCCCTCCGTGTAAAAAAATAAGTCTGTTTCGGCCTTCTTTGAAAAGAAAGCTGTCTGTAGTTGTTGGAGTAATCACAGGTGACTTATTACAGTCATAAACCAAGAGCAGCAAGTGCGATTTCGGCCTTGTGTGTGTGAGATTGTGTGGATCAGAACTTCACACTCCATTAGGTGCTAGTGCAAAGCTGCCCATATAAGTGGCCAAAACTTTTGGCATCTCTGGAATAACCGGTTGATCTGCTCTTAGTACGCTTGCTCAGGAAGGAATATCCCGGAAATTTATACTCGTTATGAATTATTCGTATTTTCAGACTTTTGGGCTTGTAGGGGTATACGGAAACCTCTCCGAAGGTTCCCGTGTACAAAGTGGTGTTTGAAAAGGATGCCGACTCTTTCCACTCTCACTTGATTCGGTGGTGAATGAGATAATTAGATGGACGCTGGAATATCTTTAAAATATTGGTGTTCAAATAACTGCTGACGAAGACCTTTTGGGTTTGCAATGTGCAGGCTACAATGTTTTAGCTTTGAAAACGAAGAAATTTTTGTTGGACACCGGAAATTGCGGTCATTTAGTCATATATTGCGCATGCTAAGTCATTGGTTGTCAAAGGAAGGACTGTTTTTTTACCAGCTTCTGAGCAGGGCAGGCCTTAATGTATTCGCCCTTCAAGCTATCAAACGTGTATGAAAGCGATTACGAAAATTTTGGGTAGTGTCGGTGCGACTCGCCTTTCAGCCCGCGAGGTCTTCCTGCGCATGATTGGGGACGCTGCGAGATATGGCCACTAATCGACGTGAATGGCTATCCATACACATTTTCTGAATAAGTGTCTAGAAGTGTAGGTACCCCGAAATGTACACTGATGTACAGTAATGGTGTGCTGTCGGCGAGGATGACGGGTGATGATGGTTCTGGTGGCATGAGTGCTAGCAAACATATCCTACGCCGCAAGCTACTCTGAGTCTAGTGTTGTCACTCAGAGGAAAAGCTGATTACTTTGGTCAGCATCCTGAAAGACGACATTGCCAAACATTACCTCCACATTGCTTACGCGATTCGCTAGTGTGGCCAGCGGTGTATCAAGACATGGGCACATACCGCCTCAAGCTATTTTGACAGACTATCAAGTTCAACGAATGCAGGGAGTCAAGGTGCTCTCGTCCCATCTGGGTCGTATCATTAGCTAGTTGGACCTTGGGCTTTGACAACACCATTAGATCTGCGAAGATCGATAATTGATCAGAGAAAACTTTCGATTAGTCACCAGTAGCAGAGGACTATTTGAATTAACTTACGGCTCGTTTGACTGAGAATCTTATCTAAAATTATGCTTCTACACTCCAATTCCAAATAAATCAAACATGCAAGCTAGCCACATGTGATTACAAATCTGGATCGTGTTGAGCGGAAATCTCTCGAGGCATCTAAGTTGTGTGTGTCTGGTGGAACCCTAACTACAACAATATTCAGGAAGGTTGCACTTACATGTTGAATACTACATACGCCAGTTTTCTTGTGACCGTGGTAGGCAGTCGCAGTTTGAGTGAAAAATGCGGACCGCACGTGTGGAAACTCGCAGTTGTAATCTATAGACTTTCAATTAGTTAAGCAGACGGATGAATTCTTCCCACAGATAAAATTTTTGTCCCTCCTGAATGCTGTTGAGGAACATCCTCGGGAACAAGGCTTCTACCAGAAATCGCGCCATCCCGGATGAAAGCGTGCTCACGAACGCGAGGCGACATAAGTGAGTTTTCTGGTTTATTGCCTTGAACTGTCACGATATTTCTTTATAATGTGTGCTAATAAACCAATATGCCACCCCTTATGAGCGCTTTTTTGATCTGTTTTTTTGAAGATTTTCGCTTTCACTTGGTTTGTATTTCCTTTAGTAGGCACAACCTCATACCGTATGAGTTGTTTTTGGCCCGTTTATAAGGATTCCGGAATTGACCGACGAGAAATTGCTTTTTTCACCACCGACTTATTGAACTTTGTCGGCAAATGATGCACTCCGACAACGAAAGGTTCACTGCTGTGAAAGACCTTGGTAAATCTTCCATTTGCTTTTCATCGTGATTCATTTGTTTAAGAGTGCCTCTACGAAAGACAAGCAAAGACATTTCTTGAGGATGCTGTCAATGTAAGTCAAGACGTTTTTTATTGAACTGTTATCTTCCAGCACCGTTCTATTTTCCACAAACTGGACAAACGCAGTCTGGACTTCTATAATGCCTCATATTCTCCCTGGTTTCAATGGTTTTATCGCATGGCTATATGTATACTCTTCCTCTTGCCACTCTTTGAGTGGCCATCATCTTTTACATTGAACTCTGATATTCGAAAAAATATTGTTCGCCCTAGACTACCGTGTGGTGTCACAGAAGTCGTGGAACTGGTGTGTCTTCTCGTGGTCCTTTTGGAATCCATATGTCTGGTAAGTATTGTAGCGGTACGGTTATCTGCTTAAATACTGTAATGTTCTAGCTAATCGGCTGTGATCTTTATTTATAATGACGCGGGGGCGATGAGTTTCTGGTGATTTCAGCTGGGGTCCTTCGTGTCTTACATATCGAACCAGTTCATGGTAAATTACGGGCATTATGTTCAGGCCATATGTACAGTCCGCGAGGCAAGTGGGTCATTAACTTCGTATTTGACAGAACCACTACGTTTCGGTTAGAGCCATATTTTTGCACGGCATTTCTGAATGATAGGATGTACCTATGAGAGTTACCGATCCTTAGGGTGGTTACGCGAAGTTTGCAAGATGCACTACATTCAGTGGCCGTGCTTGCTCACTCAAATGCTCATTGCAGTGGCCACTTCTTTCAGTAAATCGAAACCTGTGGTCCATCCGATTGGACAGCTGCTGAAGGTGCTACTGTGGTGTCTCAATTCTACACGTAGATAAAAAAGCCATCTTTTAAGAACATGGTACGCATCCTATTCATTCTTTTAAAATTACCTCATCTTTCTCATGCTTTTATTAGTTATTTCCTTTTATCTTTTTTTCTCTTGATGTAGTGTTGTGCATTTGAAAGTTCATGGGTGAAGCGAAATCCCTGGCTTCTCGGTCGTTTTGTCGTCTTCTCAGTCTACCTGGTCGATCTCAGTGTATCCTTGGCGTTTAGTTGCAATGAGGTGGGCGTGGTTTACTGGTGATTTTCCACTTTTGCTGATTTTTTCTTTAGATGATGTTCCGACGAAGGAATTGTCGAGCAAACAATGAAATCCAAAACTAACCTTTCAGGGTATAGCAACAAGAAGATCCCTATACAAAGTGTTCTTCCTTAAAATATGCTGCATGCATTACCGTCCAGAATGGCCTTTCATTTACCACGAAGGCTTGCGGAAGTCGTCAGATTAACATGTACTCACCTTTTAGTCTGTCATAATTCACAGATCTTTTGCTACAGCGATTCCTTAGTAAATTCAACTAGAATAAAGGTAAAACCAACTAAGCGTGCGTGTTTCTACCGGAGAAGCCTAGTTTAGTGAACTGCCTTGACTCGCGAATTCCGGCAGAGCCCCACTCGCTGAGATATCCCTTCCTATCTAGCCAAGATTGACCGGCAGTAGTGGATCATCTAATACAACCATACAGCGAATACCAATAAGTAGCAACTAGCGCATAACCTAGGTACTCCTCCAATTTGCAAAATCTCCACACCGATCAATGTAATCTTTTCAGAAAAGTTTAGGAAAATAGTAACTACCTTTCAATACCTTTTAAGGCTGTGAATTTCCGTTCTTTTTGGTTTTTCAGATGTAATAAGAAAGAAGCTTGATATTTAAGTAAGACAACATTGGTTTTATCCGTTCGAACGGAAATACTTGTGAATTAATGTCGCCCGTCTTATTGGCATACGCGAATCACACGTCATTTGCACTTCCTAGTATGCTGCGTTGACTTCAGACACAATTGGACACAAGTAGACATAAGTGCACGGATGACAAGCACCTCAAGAGAATCCTATGTATCGAAAATCTTTGGTTTATCTTTCAACAAATATCTGCAGAATATGGAGGGATTTGCTATTTAGCATTAGCAACCAGACCCCACTGAAAGCCCTCAGCCTGGCCTGGTCGTCGGTCTTGTGTTCTGTAATGATCCTGTTGGGACTAACTGATGTACCCACTCAAGTACTTTAGTGTCGGGGCAAGACTTGCCAATAAGGAACAAAAAACTTTATTGCAAGCAAGCAAGTGTAAAAGTTACAAGGAGCATCGCGGTATTTAAAGAGCATTTTTAATCTTGACTCCAGACTGTCCGATCGGCTGGGTGAACACTTATCATCATCGGCCATAGTTCTGTGACAGTTTTTCCTGGATATGATGCTATGTTGATGCAAACATCATATAATCTATGTAATTTTGCCTCATGGTTTGGTGCACGCTTCACGCCTACAAAGTTTAGCGTGCTGCTGCGGGATCAAACCCGAAAAACACGCTTGGAGACAAGCCGATTGAAGTGGTAGAGAAAGTTTTATACCTGGATATTTGTATCAGTCTCGGTGGTCTAGCTGAAGCCGATATTCCAATCCTGATTGGGAGCAGCCTCTGTCAACCCGCACCTCCGTGGTGGAGGCGTGAAATCAACTCGTCTTTTAAGGGTCAAGTTTACAATACAGCTGTACGCATTATATTTTTATATGGATCAGAAGCTTGGCCAATGTGAACTGAGGACGTTACGATACTTTCAGTGACATTATCGGTGTTTTTGAAGCATATCTTGAGCCTGGTAGAAACTTCGAGTCATTATGCAAGAGAGATGATCTGACAACACCACGTAGGTTGCGCTGGCTTGGTCACGTGCTCCATGTGCCAGTCGACCGACTTCCTTAGAGAGTCTTTTTGAGCAACCACGCGGGGTGGAAACGGACCACTGAAGTTCAAGTTAAGGTGCCCAGTTTTATAAGAACTAAGCTTCTTTATGTCGCAGAAGCAACTGACCTCCATATATTAAGCCTAAACTATGGGGGCGAGATGGCTCAGTGGTTAGAGCACGAATTTACTGACCAAAAGATCCGTGGTTTTCGAACCCGACCTTTTCCTCTCGACTTCCCCTGTCTTGGCTTGAGCAACCTGACAGTATCCCAGCTCTCGTGCCTCCTTCCGTTGGCGTGGCAGCTAGGCACCGAAAGGGTGTTACAGCTGAACGATTTATTATATTTATCATCCTAAACTATGTGTACAGAAACGTTTTGTACAAACTTCGAGTCGAACGTCACCGGACAATCACTTGTCAGCCTAAGATGGCTTGCCGAACTCGCATCATTTTTATCGATCTTGACCATAGTTTATCGGTTTTAACCAGATTTCCGTTTAGTCACAGTTTTGGTCTATTCTGCTGGTGCTATATATGACTGGTTCAGTAGAAATGATGTCAAAAAGACTACTTTTGCTCGAATATTCTTGTCGTCATTAGGTCGTTAAGCATACCTACCCGGTAGACTCATCGTTACATTATCATTGACGGTGCGTTGGATGTGGCTTCGCGATGTCGATGCAACGAATTCCTTACTCAGGCGAATGAACAAATCGGTCGATTCACTGCTCCGTAGACGACCGATTCACGTTTATCATAATGTATATTTTATCCTACAAGTGATCTCTGAAGAGCTGAGAAGCATTGTGTATCATTTTCGTCCTTGTTAGGAATCATCAGTACGCATCTCAGAAATCTCTCAGATTCGAACCCTTTATCCCCTGGTCGGTAGCTGAAGATTTTACTGTTCGGCCACGAGTGTCTAATCACTTGAGTGATTAACTCACACTAAGGATGTGTTGCCAACCATCGATCATTCAGGCAGTTCATCATTCGTGGAGAAATTCCATATTTCAGCGTGGGATGTGAGTTGCGTGTTTGAAGATGAGTGGCTCTATATCCTGTCTAAGTGCGAGTAAATCAGATAACTGCTCGTGGCCGAATTCTATAGACCTGAACTACTGGCAGGGAGGTCGGCTGTTGGAATACTCTTGGAGGTTTGTGAGATGCTCACTGATACCATCAACAGGGATGATGCAGCTGTACAGTGCGCCTAAGCTTTTCAGCAGATTGAATTCGCTTTCGGGCGGAGATCTTGATTGAAATGCCCAAGGTCTCTCGTACATCCATCACATGCACTTATTCGATTACCTTTGCTGAAACCTATAGCGTGACCTCGGCTGATCTTATGGTAAGCACTGGTCTCATATGTCGCGAAATTATATTTCAGATACAAGTTTATTGACTTTCTCGCTTCACTGATCGAGCAGATCAGCCGAGTATTCACAAACCAATCGGTGAATTCTCACCATATCTGTAGAAACATGTGAACTGACCCCGCATAATCCAGTTGTTCCCGTTAGTGGCGTAGCTTAGTGAGGCGACATTTTACCAGTCACTTGAGGAAAAGATAGTTGTGCAAATACCACGATCACTGTTGTGTTGTCATTAATATAACCGTGATCTTGGCGTTATCTTTGATTGCTCGCTCGTTGGGCTCCCGGCCGGACCTATTGTATGTAGGTTAGAGAA
This sequence comes from Opisthorchis felineus, assembly GCA_004794785.1. Taxonomy (NCBI): domain Eukaryota; kingdom Metazoa; phylum Platyhelminthes; class Trematoda; order Opisthorchiida; family Opisthorchiidae; genus Opisthorchis; species Opisthorchis felineus. The sequence continues at coordinate 121,586 of SJOL01001553.1, read as the reverse complement.
GCGGTCGAAAAACTTTTCGTAAAAGCTTTTCGTAATATCCTTTGAGCGGACGTTTGAGGTCTGTATACCTATTTGGTGTCTTGTATGTCACCAAGGCACTAGGTTCTAGTGTTTTGCGTTATGTTATCTTCGTATTGGCTTGAAATAATAGTCCCTTAACCCCGAAAAATAAATATTGTAATCCAAACACGACACATACTCTGATACAGAAGTAGTAAGTAGTAAAAGGGGTGTAAGGTAAGTTCAAGTGGATCCGCCATAAATGTCACTTTTATTCACCTAACTACGTAAAATCGCCCATGGAGTGGGGTGGGGGATTTCGCGGGTTGATGACCATTTTCCCGGCCAAGGGGTAAATGTAATACCCCAGAGCTTAAATTTCAACTAGTTTTGCTTTTTGGCACTGGCATCGAAAAGTAACTTCCATGTTCAGGTGGGTACCTCTTGAGCCGTTTCAACAATCCATGTGATAGTCGATGAGAGCAACAAACGTTTTATGTTGATTCGTAGATGAACTCCTTTTGAAATTAGTATTCTTTTGTTGATCCCATTGTCACACCTATGAGACTGAGTTGTTTTGCCCACCCTTCACCCATAGTTTCACCGAATTCGGCGTTTCCTGCGGCCTTATTTTCTCATCAGTAATTCGCAGTTAATGAAGAAGCTACTCAAATGCCTGAGAAGAACTCTTCCCAAACTACTCAGGTCAGTGCTTTGCCTTTGTAGCTGCCATTGAGGGGTGAAGTTTACATATTTTGTTAGCATCCACCGATACTCATGTCAGCTGTTCAATCGAGTAAATGTGCCTGTTTTATTTTCGCTCTCGATTTACGGCACACATTCAGTGTGGGTTAAACTCACGCTTATTGTGCTTCTTTAACATTTCGAAAGAAATATGTGACTTACAACTTTATATCGTTTTTACCAAGGGCACAATCATACAGCCTAGAATCACGTCAAATCACATTAAATGGTTCAACTGTGGTACCCTTTAGTGCGTACATCAGAGGAAGTACAAAATCTTATATGCATTCAGAATTATCGAGACCAGATAGAAGAAGTCCAAAACTCAGGACTGAGATCATTTGGTCAGGTTATTTTTCCGCTGAACAGCCAACAGTTGCGTCCGGCAACTCCATGATTCACCATCAGTAAAGTTGTAAATTCTCACCGGTAATTGATCAAGTCAAGCCATTGATTGAACTTTTTGCAACCCAGTCGCCATATTTCATCAAGCAGCCTCAAAAATCCCAACTTTACTTCCAGGTGTTTATTCAAGCATCTGTGAGCACCTGACGGAATTCGTTGTCGCTTATCGTACACTTAACTATCCAGCTGCGCAGTAATGGATAACAGCTGTGTTCCTGAGGGCAGCAGCATGAACTGTTAACCACACGAGCGTTCAATGACATCCGCAGTGAACTGAATTTTCATGAATTGTCTGGCATCAGATCGGGTTATTCTTCCCATTGGGTTTGTTTTTTGGTAGCTTATGTCGATACGCCTAGATCCCGTTAAATTTGTGCGTTGCTACATTAGTTTTGCATCATTCTCAAGCGAATCATGTGTTGCACTATGGCAACACAGTGCATGCTATTGATTATTCGAGGTAATGCCGCCCTGACTGACACTGTATACAGACTTGTCAGGCAATAACCGTTAATTGTTTCGGCGTTGCGCAGTTAACTGAAATCAATTTGTCTCCGTGTTTACATTTAGTTAGACAAATCCGTTTGGCAGAGTTGTTTACCGAGCTTCGTGTTAGCTCGATGTTGACCAACTCCGAGAACGGAACTTAACACAATGACTAACACAGATTTCGAAAAATCGTTGTGCGCAGTAATACTAATCAGGTTTCATGACTATCAACTATTTAGTCGACAGGGGTCATCAGGGAAATCCATTTGAGCACCACCGCCGCATTCGCTTCTGCTAATTGCGTGTTCTCTCTGGAAAGTTACTCAAAAAATGAGCATTCAAGAGAGGGGTTACGGCTTTGGTAGTCCATCGCTTCACAAGTACTAATTAACGTTGCAGTTACACAACTTTTCCGTTTCGACAGTGTAGTCGGTTCAAACACGGGTGAAGCCAGAGTGATAAAAGTGCGACTGTTGCAGTGTCATGATTCGGAGGTCAAATGAAACCAGTGCTATGATAGTATTGACAGTGTCGAATTCTCACCACATTACTTCCACAGCTGGCTTGATTGTCACAATCAGAGGGCTGTTTGTGGGCAAACTGTTCTATGTTATTTTAGGCTTGACGTAACTAACCTGTTGAAGGAAGCGAGGGTTATAACAAACAGAAAAGAATCTAAATTCTGAAGAAGAACAAGACGAATTCCTCCTTAGTCCAGGCATGATTCATCCAGTGGCAGATGTCTCCCTTGGAGAGTCAACAACAACGTTCTTTGCCGCTTTGCAATCCACCCCATCGGGGAAGTTAAAACCGCCCTTTAGTCACAGTAATCTCTTGCACATATTACGGTAGAGGCTGTGTCCGTCATTGTGACTGTTCTGTCCATTACGGTAGATTCTCCACGAGTTCATGAGCAGGCTAGCATAATTTTAGACTAAACCAAAAGAATTTGGACGTACCTCTGAAGAGCAGCCACCAACACGACTTAGTCCAGCTACAAACCATCGAGTAAAGTCATCTTTCCAAAGTAACTAACCTTCCATTATGTCTTTTCCCTTATTCCAGCACCCTGTTCCTTCTCCTACTCTGGTTGGTATTTGCTTCGATGGTAGCGTTATGTGTTTTTTCTGGGAAGCATCATACTGATAGCGGTGCCGCAAATTCGGTTAGTCATTATGCCCTGGGCTTGGAGTTTTCGTTGATTTTTTATTACATATAGTAATGCTTTACTTGGTCTTACCTGAGGATTATCTTCAGTTCTGCACCCCGTGACTTTTAATTCCAGCCGCTTTTCAGTGTACTTGTCTCATCTCTTTTATTGTTTCATTGTACTGTCTCTGTTTCGTGTGTCACATGCCAGTAACAGCAAAGATCGCAGTGCATACTTTCATGTGCGGTTGCTGTGAAGGCAAATTTCTACATATCCGGCCGACTGCTTCTTGTTTTTTGTGTAACCGACAGTTGTATAAAGTAAGGTCTTCTGAACGATATAGCTTTCGCCCTCTGCGCAACCTTCTGCTTGAACACAACCTTTGCTTAATCAGCGAATTGGTCCTAAAATACCGGAAAAATCCCTCATGCTGTTCACACAGCCTAGGTTTGCGAAACACAACACGAGCCAGTCGGCGATGTACTTACTGGTGAGTCTTTTTTGAACCACCGACTTATAGTACCGGTTCAGCTAACAGACTAGCCGGCGGTCAGATTGCGATGGATTCCATAGGTATGGTCGATCGATGTTGGCTCATTTCAGTTATTCAGTCACAAACCACGTAGCTGCTGTAGTTCTGTTCAACGAAAAGTGGGAGAATGGGGCGAGAATAGCAAGACACTGGACGTAATGACGTGATCGGTTACCTTGATATTGGACCGTTCTATTTACGTGATGATGTGCGAAACAAAGCGAATTGAAGGTGACAGCTCCGATGTAGGAGCGCGGCTGACTGAATGATTCAGTGGGTGATAGTTTCGCATGAATATCTTGCAGAAACCAAATGAAAGTTTTTTGCCTTCATTTATCCTGTTAACAGACGGATTCATCTTCTTCGTTTCCGGACTTCTATAGGACGATGATCAACCTACTCGTGTTGACGACAACTGCGAATCATCCGGATGGTAAGTTTATTCTTTATATCATTGTCCGCACAAGCCTAATCTTGGTTTCGTGTATGCGTTCAGTGAACTTCCTGTGTCGACAATTTAGGGTTGAAAACTCGGAGTTCCACCCTTTGTCGCAACATCCACGAATCGGTTTCCAGTCTACAATAGATGGACATTTTAATAAATAAACTGGGAGTAAACTAGGACAAGATAAGTGTGTTGCTCGAATAAAAGCGTAATCTTTTCTTAGAATTGTATATTGTACTAGTCGTCTAATCCGCCCTTGTCCTTGAGCAGGAGCACCCACTGCGGGACTTGGTCGGCGGCATAGGTTGCACAAATAGACCGTAGCCTCCTGGCATGTTCAATAGATACCTAGTTGCACAACTTTCCCGTGGGTGTGGGTAAAATCACCTCTTAGGAAACAAAACGATGGACTCTAGAAGGTCGCGTGATTATTTTCCTGTAACTTTTTCAAGTGAAGGTGACTCCAAGTCATAGAGACGCGTCCCGACATCACTTATAAGTTTTCTCTATGGAAAACAGGAGTCTCGACGCGATTTTTAAAATCACTCAGGATAAAAATAAAAATGTGACCGAAGGGGTTTACCGTTTCAGTACGTGCTATCCCACACTTCATCGTACACATTTTCGAGTCTCACTCTGTGCAGTTTGTTGTCCATACGTACATCGAATGGGCTTACGGGAAATTTGTACATACAACTCAGAATAGGAGACCACATTAGTCAGCCTGCCAATGGGGAAGCGCCGCTTGTTGTCGAGCTAATGAAGTGCAAACTTGGTAGTTAACTCAGAGTCGTATCGATATCGATGTGCATTAGGCGAAACGGATTGCTAGTCAACTAACGCTGGTCAGCTGCCTGTTTTTTATGGAAGACAAGACACAGCAGGCAGGTTACAAGTACGCAGCAACAACTGAAATTCGAAGGCATCAATCACACACAGTACCTTGTTCAGCAAGAAAATAAGCGGCTCACCTTTGTTCGATCTGGATTCGCTCATTTTCCATGTGCTTTTTGTTTTGTTCTATCAGGAGAACAAACTCACCACACTGATTTGGGTTGCTTGACAATCCACTGTGCCCAAAAGCGAACTGAAACTGCCTGAGAAATGGGAACAGATACGGAGTCAAATAAACCGTGGGTCGTGGCTTTCGTCTACTACATACCTGTAAGCCTGCGCGAGCAGAACCTTATTCTCCACGTAGGCGACGGCACAAAAAGTACGAAATTCTTTGAAGCACAGATAAGCTGTTTCATTCTGCGCCTGTATCCAAACAAGTGGTCTTGCATGAGCAAGAATAGCAACCCCGTCTACTTAGGACACCATTAGTGGGGCCACTGCACGTCAGGCATTTCTATACGTTACATGCAAAACATTTCAGAAACTCAGAAGAGTGAACACGCTTTTCTAGCGCAACGGACGACGGTATATTTCGCATTCATTTTTGGACGGTCAACAGTAGATTTTTCTCTTGTTGCACTTTTCTACCTGTATATGGCACTCCAGTTCCGTTGCAGTTCGTCCTAAGATAAGAGTCACAGCAACGAAGTGTGTTAGGACTAACTGAAGTCATGCATAGGTCATTTCATAACTTGTACTAATGACGCGTTTTGTTGCCATATGCACTCTACAGGTTGTTAAGTGCATGTAATGGGTGCAATAATTCTATAGGCTGTTCAAGGCTTTCATGCTTTCACTCCCGGAGCGTGACTGTGTGCCTGTGTCAAAAGATACACTCATTTGCAATGAGTGAGATTCAGCTGGGATTCATTTGAGTCTTTCGTTCAAACCAGTTGGTGTGCAAATGAGTGGATTTCGCGAATTTTGTACAACTTGAGTTCAAGTAAAACATGAGATTGACAGGAACTCGGGGACTGCTCCTACTTGATGAACACCAAGAGGGACGAAGCCGATCGTAGGCTGTCGAAGAGTTTTCAGTAGCCTCATGAGTACTTTTCCTTCAAAACGATGTGTAAACAAAGCGGTTTCACTACACCGTAGAGTGTCTGAAATAAGTAACGTACAGCGTGGCCTGATAAATAAATCCATGGCAATTGCGAGACCGCCTGTTGATCTTGAATAGTGTGATAAATCACTAGTATCTTTATTCGATTGCACCTCATTCTCCTCAAACGCTGACCGAAAGTCAACTCGGCGTTTTGTCTCAATGACTGATGAATTAAGTTTTGCCGGAGGTAAAGGTAAAGCTGAGTTCCAGTTGTTTTTCAATAGCAAGGTGTATGAACATGTTCCGTTGGTTTGTTGGCTGACCTGGGCAATTTGATGGCATATTTGTCTTGAGTTCCCTAGACAGATGGCCAAAGAAAGTGTTTTAGGATATGCTAAGATTATGTTATATTTCAGTCAAATTGAGCCATTTCATGATTTGGAGGATGAGATGCGTTAATTTTAAGTTTCACAGTGAAATTAGGTGCTCCGGTGCTGATTTTATACGGTTAGTCAATGCACTACTTGGGTGACTTTTGTTTGACTGTTGACAGCATAATTCTTGATAGATGGACATCGACTTAACAGAAATGGAATCACCAGCGAGCTGTTTATGTTTAACCAATTTGTTGTCATCTCGAGTGACTATAAGTGGAACAATTTCCCCACGAGTAGGTCTCCAAACGAAGTGAAATCTACAGAGACATAACCGAAGTCACATCCAACTGTGGTTATCATAAGCATACATTGGTTTTCGGCCCCCTATCGGGTGTGGTGTGCAAAACGCCCGTATGGCTTCTGTCGCTATTTTTTCCCACTGCTGTTGAACTCCAGAAATTCACATTTCAGGGCATCACGCAAGAGTGCTCTGTCCGCTTGATTTGCGACCAAAGTCGATTCGGTACACACAGAACCCATTATCACAGTGCTCCCGTTTTTGATTATTTATGATTGACGAGCTGTACTTCAGCTGTGAACAAAATAATAGTTTATTTGGATGATTCCATTCTTTTTATCATTAACCGATGTAGAAATCTCCGATTCTCACAGGGCTGCTAGAATAAGTACGTTGCAGTACAATTTGCTGGATTGGTTTCCTGGTCAATAATCCTGGGTAATGATAAAAGGAGAGGACATTTCATGCACGATTGCACCATTCGAACGCTCTCGACCACGTCTGATGTAGTACCACTATTTTTCTCGGTTTCTATCAGACAAGTTTTCTGACTTCTTGGCGTGAATAGAATCCGCTGAATTCTCGACCTATATACCGCGTCAGAAAACTGACATTTCAACGTGGGCAGTGAACCGCCAACGTCTTTGTATCACTCTTCTGACACCACACCTGCATCCGTGTGGAAGACCCTCAAGAGAGACTACCATTCAGAACAGATAACTTTAGCTGGTCCCTCGATAGTAAGCTATTTCCCAGAGGATATCACGTCTAAGAGCGAATCACTTTTGGCCGGCCATTTGAGGTGCTCTCCAGATGGCGACAATTGTGTTTGATTCGAAAATCACACACAAGTTACTGGATGTGTTGAGATGATTGAGATGATGTGATTCATATTGCGCCTATGGTATACAAGGGCACCCCGTTCTTAGCTCCCGTACTTCACAAATGAATTCTAACTTCAACCGTGATTAAACCTTTTTTGACATTCTGGCAGTTTGTTTTTATCGAATTCCGTGGGCTACACCTACCCAACTGCCCTTGAGCAGGTCGAAATCCATACTAGTTTATATGCGGTTTTACTCAAAATTCACATACGAAAATCGAAATGTGGGTTGACTTTTTTTTGTTATTTAAACCGTAATGTTACAGTGCGATTGGAACCCCATGAGGACATACTCAATTATTACGGAGCTACCAAAGATCAGTGTATGTGCTGTAGTTTGATACTACAAGGAGTTCACATGTTCTTTTTGATGGTTTGCCTATATACCTTTGCCCTTCAAATTTGTACCCGACTTAAAAGATTTATGCTCGCCGCCTCTGGTGTCTGAAGAGTATGTCCAAAGTCTGTTGTCGAATTGTATCATTATCTAGTGAGGCGGTTCCTATCTGTCTATCCTTTGATCTCATCGGCGATGTTTTTTGGCTAAATCTGGGTCTATCCTGAACATAGTCTGACTAGGAGGAGTTCCTGTCATCGCTAATGTGAGTAAAACGAGATTTTTTACCGGGGGATTTTGTATCACAATTAAAGTTGAAATGTATTTTCGTGATTCGACCTGATTCTCTCTTTCCCTACATGCTCATTGCTCTGTCGACTTTTCTGTACCGCAGACGATACGTATTTCAGCGTGCGTGATGACGATGATATGTTCAATTCTTTTCAGTCGTCTTGTGATTTCATCAATATCCTTTGTCATATACTCACGTGCGAATTTGTATTTCCATCCATGTGAGAAACACGAAAATAACTAAGCTCGGAATATGGGTTCAGCCGATTATCTGACTGTCTACAATTTCAATGCTGTAAATTGTCGCATTGATCCACACTCTTTCTTGGCCTCTTGGTATTCTTTCTGTTCCTGGTCAGTTCAGCAGAAAATTCTTTATTGCCCGCATCCTCTCGAACTAGCTATTCTGCCGTGATTCCCAAAAATTGAAGGGGAAGTTTTTGCGTTGTTTCCAGCTCCCTCGTACTGATTTTTGCATTTGTTTGACATTTCCGTCTATTGCTTTCCGCTTACCTCAGTAACCGACACATCACAGCTTGCGGTTTACCATTAGTTTGAAATCTTAGGTGATGAAATATATCCCTTAAAGTTCGGTCTTTCGAAAGCTGTTTCGATATCCATCACATGGTCTAGATTAAAAATTATTTTCAAATGGGTCGCTGCGTACCGCAACCCTCTTATCTCATTTTCGACACACCTCGTTAGTCGTAATTCCATTCAATCTTAGAGCGCGTTTTTTATTGTGATCGTTTACTTGGATGTCTTGTACGTGTTGCATCTTGCCATTTGCTTGATGTGTGTTAAAATTTTGACCGCAGAAAATTCATCTTCGTGGGTTCACAAAGCCACTGGCCTATTACTACATGGTAAAGGCTGCCTTCTTGCCGTACTACCACTACGGCGTGTCAGATGATTGGTATTACCGGTCATGTGACCGCTCCGCTACAAGTTGGCTGTCTTGCCTAGTAAATCCCCCGGATACTGATCATACTTTGGAACGGACGAATTGATTGTGTTTATCTGTGAATTCGGCCAATTTGTTAATCAACCGAATGCCAGTTTGTTTATTCGACTTCGTCGCTCGCAAACATTGATGTTATTAATTCTTGACCATATCCTTATTGTGGAATGCATGGCCATAAACTGAAGTAGATCGCGCATTATCCAGTCTGTCCTTTGTAACGAAGTCAGGAAAACGTCCTGCAGATGTGATTGCAGTCTGGTCTGTCACTTTTTAGGTGGAAGAAACCAGTACCGCCAAGTTTGCGAATCTTATCTCCCCACTCACAAGGTTACTGAAAACTTTTCGACAGCCAACGACTGGTTTCACCTTTCTTAAGGCTCATCAGGTGGACCCATTCCCCCGAGTTTCCGTTATTCTTGTGTTCTGCTTAAACCCAAACTGTACACAATTTGCATAATGCACTCATTTTCAAACTGATTTGTTTGTAATGGGAAACTCAGCTGAGTCCCAGCTAAATATCTCGTTCACGATATTCGTGATCTAAATGTGTTGCACAAAATTATATGCTCGTGTTGCCAGTCGATGAGCACATAGCTGTTCTTAAAAAGGACAGAGTGAGGTGGAATTTTACTTTAATACTGTACTGCTATGTCCTGGCTATGAAACTTGTTGTAAATTTGGACACGCTTTATCAATAGGTTGAAGCACTGGTGATGATTCCACAGCAGTGGTAACTGGCGGGTTACTGCTCACATTGGGGGCAATTTTTAAGCAGTGTACTTATCTATGTCCCTCACTCTTTGATGCTCAGCAGAGTCCCTGTGGCTATTGGTGCCTAAGCCAGCTTTTGGTTTCGTAATCTTAATGCCCGTATTTTCAATTATCGGAACCGCGTCCAATCACACAGCCTTCTAACTTGGCAGGTTGTGTATTGTGGAACTGATATTTGTTAGTGATGCATTATTGGACCATCTCTACCTTCCATCTTTATCCTAGTGCTTGTGGACATGTACAACAAAAACCGCGCCACTGCAATTTTCTCTATCGTCTTCCTCGGTCTCGGACTCTACGTACTTATGAACATTTTGACTGCGATTATTTACAGTGAATTCCGTGGCTACATGCTGGTGGGTCGCCTTATTGTCTTATTCTGTTTAATTTTTTCACTCCCCTCTACGATGGATTGTTCAATGAAAAACTGTCGTTTAGCGTATGAAGATGGTTCCAACCCGCTAATCTATGTTAGGTACATTAGTAGTTAGTTTATACGCCATGGCGCTTGATTTGACGAATGCATTCTGTTCCGAAGAATTTGGATCTTACCGTGGTTTGGACACCTATACTACGAAATGTCCATTTAGCTCTCAAACGCTCCTATAACAAGTTGCTCAATAACTAGAGTTATGACTCACGCAGCCGCCTAGTCCTCATGATTGAAATTTGCATGGTGACCTGTTTTTTTTACTGTCGGACTATTCTGTTAGGTTTAAGCGGAGCGTCACCACCTTTTGTTCGGGGTTTTAAGGGATATAATTGTTTCTCGTTCAAGTTTAGATTTCCCTTCCGTACTCTATGAGCTGCACAACTGAAGATTATGTCGTGACACGTCAGTCGTCAAGCGGTCTGACTAACAGGATCGCTCGGTTCGCAGCACACGTCAGGGAGCGTGAGAGAAGCAATACTTCTGACAGCTCCCTTCTAATATTCCTTCTTCCCATATCAACTCGATTGATGATAATATCCTACCAGGCCTGATCAAATGGACTGACAAATCTGCGCACCTTGCTCTGTCCGTAGCTCATTTATCTATTTATTTATTTATTTATTTAATATTTATTGTTAAATATTATTATTATTTATTATTTATTTGTTTGTTATTTTTATTTTTGAAGAGCATGGTCACAAACATAAAAAGTAAATGCAAGCGATGGATGTGGAAGGGTTGGAGGAGAGTATTGGATAAAAAGAGAAGCGTCCCATTCGAAGTAATGCTACCAACAGTTCCAGTCAGAAAAGATGAAGCCAAACGTACATAAGAATGTTTGGTATGGAAATACGCGTGTAAAGACCAGCAACTGAAGAAAGGACTGACAATGCCAAATGCTCTTCAAGGCACAGTAAGCGCTAGCACAGTCAGGACTCGCAGATCAGGCACAAAGTGCCCGTCATACTGGGTCTGTTGTGAGATTCAATGGCAAGAATGTACACTGGACGCTATGTAACACGCATAAGTGTCGTAAGTACGCAGAGTGCCCACAATGGCAAACAAACACAGGTCACTGACTGTGACCTTAGGAAGTACCAGTCCAATAACAGCCTTGGTAGACTGAGGAAAGCAGATCCCTGGATAAGAAATGAACATCGGTTGGTGGACCAAAAAGTCGATATCGCAATCGATTTCACGTAGGGCTGAGATCATGACGATTATCCATCAGCACCATACTTTCGCTTCTTCTCATTCCACACAGTNCAGGTACTCTCAACTCCTCGAAGACGGTGTATCCCAGGTGACGGAGACGTTTCGCGAGTTCCCGTGTAACCCGATTATGACGAGCACATCTAGCGTCATGCGTGATCCAGCAGGATGCGGAATATGCACCACATTTTCCACGACAGAAGATCATGTGGCCACCGTGACCACGTCGAGCACTTCTAACTCTCGTCCTGAGCAGGTTGCGTCGGAGCGGGATATCGCAGATAAATATCCGAGGAAACACTAGTTCTGGAAATACAAGCCATCGATTCGAAAGAAGCGAAGCGACCATCTCTCATAAACCACGACTGTCAGCGCTGTTGTGCAAACTGTCGCCCCAATCAGCCACCAGCTCTTCCTTACTGTTTAAGCATGCACCATTAACTCGAATCCGAAGGCTGAGATCCTGGACAATCTTGCCAAATGCGGAATCGTTGACCAAATTGCGTAGTACTCGGCACTGGGTAGACGGAGGCTTTTCCATACGCGCTCTCCGCTGCATCGGGATGGTTGTATTCAGACTTGGGATACCAAGCCTCTCATGTTGTTTACAGGCGTGGATTTAGCTGATCGGGGTGTTCTTCGGTAGACGTAGCCATATACGAGTAAATTGCCTGATGTAAATGTTCAGCCTTTTGAGCGTGCTTCGGTGGACTTGGCTGAGCAGGAGCGAATTTTTCCAGCCTCTGTATCAGGTAGTTCTTTGTGATGTCCATTCTTTGATACAGCTTCAACGGGGCACGTGACATCGAGCAGTTTGAGTAGCTGCTGTCGGTGGTTGAAGACTCCTTTCCCCTTGAACGTAAAAAGGATGCCCAAACATGTCACGATGTCTGTCTGCTCCAGAGGAGTGATGAGTTCCTCGCCAAGGCAAAATGGTCCGACTGAGACCGCTGTCGCCCGATGTTTCCTGTCCCCACAAATCACCATCGCTTTCGTCTTTCAAGCGTTGATCTTCATGCCAGCTCTTTCCAACTCGACCGCAGCAACTTCAAGCTTCTCTTTAAGGTGAACCTGACTTTCTGCACACGCGACCCAGTCGTCAGCGAAGGTAAAACCATCTACTAGGGTGTCGTGGAACTGATATCCCAATTGCGGTATCTACAATCCAAGAACCTCATCCAGTGCCATGATGAACAATAATGGGGAGAGTGGATTTCCCTATATCACACCTCTGTGGCGGTGAAACTCGGAATTGGGGAGAACTGCTACAGTGTTATCATGGGACTGTGCGATGTATCGAACTACAGATAACGATGTTCCAAACGCGTTGGCAGATCTGACAAATGTGTTATGCGAAACCGAATCAAGCGCTTTCGAGATATCAACAAACGCCAAGCTGAGGTTAGAAGCAGTCGCTGAAGAGTGACGAAGCAGGGAATGTAACAGCTATGTAGCTTCCAAGCAACCGTCTCGCTGTAAAAATGCAAAATGGAGTGAGGGCAGTTGCAATCTACGGTTTCAGCGATCAGCAAGCACATTATGAAACATCGGACAAGAATGGATGACATGGATTTCGGTCTCAGTTGGTCCGGTGAATTCGGATTTGTGACCTTCGGAACTAGGGTAATACGAACACGACACAGATGCGGCGAACAAACCCCAGATAATAGGAGTAAGCTGAAATACCCAGCGAGCGCGTTGGTATTGAAGCGGTGAAGTATCCTGGGCGTGAGCTTGTCCAGACCTGACGAATTGCCCATTAAACGGATCGTATGGCCGACTTCTTCACCCGTAATGGGCTCGATCAAACTCCAGTCGGATGGTAGCACTGTGCGACTTGGCCGGCCATCAACGTGTTACGGAGCAGAGAGCACCTGTTTCCAAAACCGCTTGGCGTCCAAAAGTAGGCCACAGTTACCTTTGTATAGATCCTTCCATTACCCATCGCGCACAGCAGACGCTGCATCTTTCCGTCTTTGGTGGTCTGGATGGCGGCGTGGTTGGCTCGGCGGGTCTGCTTCTGATTGGCCGGCACCCGATGGGCTAGCTGACGACGGCGTCGGGATACAGTTTTCCAGGTGTGTGGAAATGTCCTGGAGGCGTGGAGGTCCAGAAGCGACAGCACTTGCTCCGGTGTCATGATGCCAGACTTCAACCCTAGGGCAAATGCCAGAAGGTCAACACTAGCAGGCGTGGGATTGCAAGAGTGATTCGGCGCAATCTACGGTTTGTTTACACCAGACGCCATAGTCGTCAGCTTCTGACGAGTAGGCTGCCGTTTGACCGATGGCTTGGTCAGGGCCACCAAGTGATGATTCGTCCTGTTGAGCTTGCCAGTTAAGCACCCGTAACCTGGTTTTGATGCTGATAGCCGATCGACCAGGAAAATACTGCTCCAATCTCGCAAACAGCGCGGTTTGCGTGCCACAAGACGGATATAAATTGTTAGCCAGGCGCAAGAGTGCTTGTGACGCTTGTTGGGACCAGCAGACACCGGAATTCTTCACTCGGCAAAGCTTATCTACATTATGCTGAGTGGGGTGAGCGTGCCGGCGGTGTTGACTCAGATCAATCTTCGTCGGAAAAAGGCGGGAACAATCAGCGCAGGCCAATTAGGCGACCACGTTCGTACCAACACTTTCATTGTTGTGAACCCGACGGTGGGCTACCAAGCCAGCTTTCGATTTGCAGCACTTACCACATTCTTCGCCTGAGCCCCACGAGTCTCTCCTGTGTACTGATTGGAACTGGTGTGGAGGCGCCCGACGATTCGTAGTGTACATTGTCGAAAGTAACCAGCACATTGAAACTAAACACGGTGGTTAGCCCTGTCTGGAGTTGCTGAACTCTTAGCTCACCCCAACTGACGTCCGGGCTACCCACGCGGTGATGGTTCAGCGCGCCGACTAAGCGTCTCTTTGCCACTATATCCGCGAACATTTTGAAATCAGTTTTTAGTCCCCGAGACCATACGCATCAGGTAGTTTCCAACCATCCTACTCGAAACAACCCGAATGGTGAGCCGCTGTTGTTTTTCTAAGTATTCTTTTAGCGTTGAAATTTTTTTATCCACCTGGAGCGATCTACGTCCAATCGATCACTTGCTCCTTCAGTTCTCAGTATCCTGAGGTGCCTGTATGCTGCATGTCAGTATGAGTCAACAACAGTTATTCTGTTACACTTGGTAGTTTGATGGCCGTATCTTGGCACCCCTGTGGTTTGGCGTATGCAGTTTCATGTAGATCCCGTTTTGTTTGTTACGCACTTATATGGCCTAACGTGGGCAAAGGGAAATTTCGTGAACTAAATGGCACTGTACGCCCGCCTGTTTGGTTTACATGGCTGAGCGAAATACCAGGCTTTTTAGCTTCACTCATCTTTTCGCTTACTGTGGTGTTGTAGTCACTAGTTTGCCCTTACATAAATTTGACTTCATGCCTGTCACTTCTTCTAACCCAAGTCCTCCGTTCAGGCTCGCCTGACACGAAGACGTCTGGCGACTCGGGCAGCATTCGAAGTACTGGCACTTTTGGATCAGTAAGTTCAGAAAAGTCCAAAAATTCTGCTGTGGTCTGTGTTTGTCGTTTTCTGCTCATTGTCACAACGATGGCTACCTTGGAACAATTTGACGACACTTGAAACATGACAGTGAACAACTTATCGTGTTGATCCCGCTATTCATGTCGATCAAATGAAGTACAGACGCGTTGCTCATGTGTTTTGCTTGTCAGGTTCCACTGCCTGGGGGCATGTGCTCAGCAATTCCTTGGGATATGTGTCGAGTCGTCCGGCCGATGCACTTCACGAAACATTCACAGACGAATGAATATATTACCATGGGAGAGCCGTGGAACGGCCCCGTATGCTTGATTTTTCTACTGACCAACCGATCACTGCCGAAGGGAACCCTTAATTTGAACGTTCTTCTGATTGAAGCCGTTAGTTTCAGAAGTATCGTCGGTTCTGAATGGTAGCTTAGTGTGGATGGGTGTCTTCGGCACTGAAAGGCTTCTGCTCTCTGTTGTAAAGGCTGTCTCAATTATTTCATCGCAAACTTCTGCGGGCATCCGTTTTTCATCAGGGTTCTCGATGTGTACGTCATTTCTGCGTCTAGTTTGTTACCCGAGCAGGTCTTACTAACCTTGTCTGCCAAACACCTTTTAATTCATGTCCACAAAAAATGTGCACATATATTTACCGACCAGACCACGTTAATTTCCCGTTTACTCGTCGGCGAAGCGGTGTTTGTTGTGTCCGAACTATTGAAGCATCAAAAAACTGAAACTACAGTGAATTGGAGTGCTGAGTAGACCGAATGTGTTCAGAATCGCTTCGATTGCAGTGTGGCAGTGGATTTTAAAAACGCCATCGATATAGCGTCGACAAAATAGTAACTGTTCGGTTGCTGGGTTCAAGACGCTATGTTCGACGGCACTCAGAAATATGGGCTAAAAGTGGGCCGAGGTGAAAACTGCGTGTTGAAGTTACATCATTCTTCTGGATGTGGTGCGAGAATAGACAAACTATTGTTTGATTGGATAAAGTCCATTGTTTCGAACAGCGGTACATTGGTAAAAAATTTGAAACGGTCAGAGATCACACTCGTACAGCGTTTACGTTTGCATTCTAGACAGTCATCGAACTCAAGCAAGTCACGAAGACTATGGACTCAATTGTTTCTGGATGAGTTCTAAGAGCTCATTCTGCCAGCACGCGGTCGCACGATAAGACTATCTACTCATGGCAAGTAAAGAACGTTCTAGACAACCCTGTTTATGTATCTTTGGAACCCTGCATCTCTGAAGGACAGGCGTGCCGGTGGTATGGAATATAAAAACAATTCTAAATGTTTAAAAACTGACTAACCTTAAACTGACTAACACCTTCACATTCAGTTGGTTTATGTGCTTAGATCTATATACTTCCGAAAGTTGAGGACGTTCCATAAATGTAGTTACACCAGCACTATCATTGACAATTTGATGTTCTGTGGAGTTTTAAGTAGGTGGCGGATTTGTAGAATCTGTATCCACTCAGCACTCGTCTGGACAGTCCTCTCCCCATCCTGGACCGACTATTCTGTTTGGTCCACCTCACAGGAAACTTTGGAGTCTATTTTCACTCCTAGAGTCCGTCGACAGCTCGTATCCTTGACCGCATGTGTGATGACCTCAGTTGAATTCCGCGCGTGACCAAGGATATGCACCACTGGTGAGCCATAGCAAGAGTCAGCCCCCTACCACCAGCACAGAAGGACTGTTCAGACGGGAGTAGTGTGGCTACGGATTCCATTCACTGCCTACTCCTGCTGAGACGTGTTTTCTTGAAGTTAGTGAAAGGCTTCGAAGCCTTGTCGAGATCGGTGGCGTCGTAAGATTAGGTTTCACCGCACCAACATTCAATTATCCTTGAATGAACAGGTCACATCCAGTTCAGGTTACTATGATAAACATGGTTGCGCCTCTCTAAACCATATTATTTTTTATCTCGTCTGTCTAAGTGACTACAGGCTTTTCATCAGTTAGAATGAGACGAACAAAGCAACATTTGTCTAATTTAATGAATCAGCCATATGGCCCATACAAAGAAGCCCTAATTGAGGAAGTCAGAGCATCGGTCCATGGGTTTACTGAAAATGAAGGCATTTTCCTGAGATGCTTGCCAAATGTTAGATTATCTGGCTCAGATTCGTCCAGAATAGCAGTGGCGCCGTTTGAATTTTTATTGGGTTGTCGTGGGGTGTTTTTTCACATTTGTAACAAACTCAGCCTTCTTTACGCCCCCTGGTTAATCTTCACCAAAGGGTTAAAGCTATACCACTTTTCCATACTTCCAGAGCCACTTGTTATTGTATACTCTAGACCGTCGTCGTAGGTTAAAATCTTCATCTTGCCAAATTGCATTTGATCACTGTTCCCCAGTCCATTTGAGACGCAGTTGAAATTTCGTCCTCAATGGTGGATTCGTTCTCATTATATTGAGGTTGGTATTGGGTATTGAGTCCATGGGTAACCCACACGCGTCACTACAGTGCACACACACTATTCTTCTCAAGATGCTTGTGTGCAATGTCTGCTACCATTCATTGATTGCTATCTCTAGTTGCGTAAACTATAGGTCTCTGCGTGCGCATGGTCCTTTCGCTGTCGTATCCCCCGAGTCACCTGCTTGCACGATGTTTCGCCTGCTGACACTAGCCATCCCTTACAAGGACTGTTCTCCTCAGTTCTTACGAATAACTCCGTGAGTAACTCACTGTGTGATTTTCTACGTCCTCTCAAATCATTTAAGTTAGTTACATCCAATATCAAAAGTTTAATGCGGGCTGGTTATCAAGCAGTACTGACGCGAACTCTAGAGATCCGTACTGTCGATGATTGTGGCCTTCAACAAACTCGAACTCAGAACCGTAACTGGGTCCTCAGGCGAGTGTTTAACCTCGTTTATTCGGTGACCCAACGGCTTCAGCGTCCGGCTACTCAGGTAACTAAGAGGCATCAGAGACTTTGTTGTTAAAGTGGCCTTTCTGTGGTGGCATGTTCTGCGTAAAGCAGTTTACTGGGTAACGTGGGGTGAATACAGGTTGGCATAACAAGCATTTCCTCCTTTTGCTTATGCTCTGAATGTGGTCAGAGAGGATTTCTATCAGTCTATCTATCCTCTACGGAAACCCCATAGATAATGCATTTTCATCCTGTCCGGAGATAATTGGAGCTGCCTTATGAGTAGTGTATTACGCCTATACAATGTATTGCGATATCTTGAATATCGTAGCAGCTGAAACATGAGGCGGTTTGGTGCACTACATTCAGTTGCTTAAGAACATTGTGAACGAGAGATTAAGCTGGGTTCCATATGAGTCTGCCGTCAAGATCAAATTGGCATGTAGGTGAGTGCATAACTCGTAGAACCGGGGCAACTAGTGTAACTGAGAGGGCTGGTTAGTTTGGGAAACAATTCATCAGACAGCTGGGAGGGGACTCTTGACCTTGAACTTTTGATAGACGGACAAGCGGTCATGAAATCCAGCATACTTCATATTGTGCTCTATTGTTCCCTCGGTCATACAAAATTATTCAAGGGTGTTCACCTCGTGTTGCTAATGTAACTGTCAAAGCCCGCATCTTTTGAACGCTTGCGCTTGTTCATGGTCGCCTGCTCCAGAATGTCTGCTAGGAATTGTAACTACTCACAACCAAAATTAGTAGCCACCTTTTTTGCGGTGAAAATGGCAAGTCATTCAATAAGACACGGGTGGGAGGCTGCGTTATGATGAATTTGAAGGCTTAGAAAGCTAATTAGTTATTACAGTTGCTCGTTTATGTCAATCGGATTCCAAAATCTATCATACACCTAGGTGGTTTGGAGAATTTGTGATGCATTGCCATTTCAGCCTAATTTACCAATAATTTATCATCTTGCTGCTTCCGTTTTCGCTGCTATTGTTCTTTGGTTTGTAATGCACTTTGTTGAAGGAAATGTAGCCTCACTCGTGCTATCATACACATTTCGTGCCTCTGCCATTTGCGAATGTTTCGTGCCATTCTAATTTTACAGCAGTGATCGACCCGAGTTACCTCTCGATCTGAATCAAATTTAACGTTACTTTTCTATCTCGGTTCACGTACTGTGCACGTGATCAAGTTGCATCAGAAGTTCTCCAAAAATCCTGCATACTTCGGTGACTACCGTTTCTAACGGCTTTACTGCAGTGAAAGTGAAGTTACGCTCTAAAGCAACAGTTTTAGATCCAATATTTTCTTTGTCACAACGGTCTCCTTATGGAATTGTCCAAAGGTGTAATATATTAATGCGTTGGATGCGTGTCTCCAAGTGATTCTGGAATGTGTGACTTGTATTGGAATCCGGCGTCTGTGAAGATCTGAACCGCGCACCACATCGCAACTTGTTCGATCGGTCCTATAGTCTGTTACGCGTCGATCCGCAGACCATATGGGCCTGTCGCCTTACCCCACTATGGTTACTCCCAATCGCGCTGGCATCACCAATGAGTGTCATGTCAACTGAAAAGTATGACTGATTGACTTTTCGCAGGAAGTGTTCACTACATATAATTTCGTACGCCAAGTGAAGGAAGCATCTGATGGAGCTGCATAGTTCGTTGGTCTGAGTGGACGTCCTATGTTGGGAGGATCCATCTCTGGATGATTAATTGGTTTCTCTGTTGAATTATCTCACACTATTAGGAAGTGAACTTTATTTTATTGTCGCGCAATGCAGCTTACCTAAACTGCGACATAGCATGTTCTCCTCCGTGCTTTGGTAGGACCACGCGCTGTCATTCATCTACGTAATCGCACAGTTTCTCCAGAGTGGTTTATGGGCGTCTACATCGTTCTTGCGTGTATAAAAATCGAGATAGGTGTGTCACTGGATCACACGGCACAAAGCTGCATTCAGCTTTAATAATATTGTAGTAGGATAATCATGAATTTCATTGACACCTTCAGCGTTGATGATGCGCTTTCTTTGTGGATCCAACAAACCGTATGCACCAGGTTGCCACTGTCAAGTTTTCCCGTACTCTCAATTTCATCCCTTCTCATGAGTGCATGGAACTGTGCGCAAAATCTTAAATGTTGCATTCTTGTTGACCGTTGACTGGAATGCAGATGACAGTGTCGTGTAGAACTTCACGTTCCATTGTTTACTCACGCCATTACACACTCCGTACCGTCATAATTTTTGGAAATCCCTACCTACCGGACACGAAAACCTGACTCCATGTACAAAACCAAATCTATATGTGTAGAGGATCGCGATTATTGTACGGAGCCCTCTAGTCTCATGTAAGGACTTTGTTTGGCGCATAAGTTGAATATCACCGGTGTTACTTGTTTTCCCTTTTTCCTGTCCCTAAATTCCAACGCGGACAGTCGATCCGACTTGGTTCGGAGCGATCGCCTAATCCAGTTGCTAGACTCTATCAACATCAGCTCTTGGAAGAAGGAAGCTTTGCGTGAGGTGAGCTCACATAGACCGCAAGATGAGATCTCTACCTTTGTACCTTTGATTACCGATAGTCCTTAAAGTGTTGCAGTCCGACCCATCAGGTCTCTGTCAACAGCCACTCTCTTCAGTCTCTGCCTCTCTGTAACCCTTTTCTCACCGTCGGGGTATATAACATTCCCGTTCTTATTTTCTTATTACTGTCATGGTGAATATCTCTCAGAATTGGTGTCAGCTGTACCGCTTCCTAACTTTTACTGGTCCTTAGTCTCCTATCCAACTCTACCAAGTTATTGTGTCTCGCTGTTGGGTGTATCTCTCCACGTCTTCTTCCCCCGGATGACTGCGTCCTATATTTCCGCCCTAGAATCTCTAACTTTTTCGGACTGCAGTTATCACGCTCCTGTGGAAACGACTTTTTCTGTCTCATTGTGTTCTTGATCAAGTACTTTAATTTCATGGGGATCTGAGTGCGAGACTACTCTGTATTCTTTAATAATAGGACATAATAGGACATCCAGTGCACCCGATAAATAGTCGTCGGAGCTTGGCGTTCCTAAGGGATATGTATGCCCACCCGGCTGCATCCATCTAGAACTATATGCATTGTAACTGCTAAAAAACTCAGCTTGTTCATGGGTTTGCTTTGTTTGTTCTAAATGTTTTGTTGTTGTTTTTTATATGCACGTCTTATCATGTCATATCAAAGGTTCTTCCTTTCAACAGGCATATGTGTCCAACTTCGGAGAAAGTGACCTGAATGTCACTCAGTTTATGCAGCTTTTCCGAACACTTGATTTATCCTCGCCCCGATTCACGGTGAGTGTTTTTCTTGGTTGGATCTGTAGCCTCTCAAATTTCCCGCTAGTCGTCGAGGTGTTGCCGCTACACTAGGCATGGCGTTCTGTACACGTAAAAACAATTATCACATTTGTAATTCACGGAACGCTTCGGCTGAGGGTTGATTTGCCTTCCTTCGTCCTTTGGCCTCACATAGCGATGTTTCGTACAAAATAACTGTTGTTCAGTCCTTGTATGTTGCTGAAAAAAATACTAGCTTGTTTGCTGGTGACTAGGATTACACAGATACAGAAAAAGAGCCAACGAAGCTTAGGCAAACTGCAATTCAGACAGTTAACGGAACGGTTGAATTCCGCCCGCAACTTTCAGTTACTGGTTTGTGTGTACAATTCATTTCCACCCTCCTGAAGGTACCCATTTACTATGGTCTGTATGGACCTCATTATTGCTTAAACCGAACTGTTTTGGACAATCGTCAACCGAGGGTTTAATTGCCTATGGGAATTAGATCCGTTTAAGTGTGCCGTATTTTCATCCTGTGGGAAATTGTGTACCACTCTAACCACAACCTTTTGATTTCTTTTTCTATCTGCTTCCAGAGGGATCGTCTTCCTCCGGTTAGTTCTCGTTTCGCACAGTGTCTTCAGGCATGGCTTGTCTCCTACTCATTCTACAAGCTCAGTATTGCCGTCTCCTTTCTGAATATAGTCAACCTCGCGGTATGTTATTCTTAGTTTCACCGTTTGTTAGTAGCGCCCTTTGAAGTGCTTATAATCTTACTCCGTGTCGGTTACGAATTTGGAAAAAAAGGTCAAAGTCGGTTACATTAGAACAGTCGTAGGAGACCAGTATTTAGTGTGTCGTCACTAATGAGTGCTGTACATGGCCTCTTAAGCTTCTTCTTATCTGTGCTTCTTCGTTTTTTACCGCTTCAATCTTCTCCTTGAATCTCATTACACCTAATCGTTTTAGGTTCTTCCTGTTTTAAAGACGAGAGACTTAATCTTCCGTGAACACAACTTCTGTTTCTTAAGAGCTACGCTGTAATTCGGATGTGGATATTTCCTAATCTGAGGTTGGAATATCAGATATGGTGACTTGGTTGTTGAATATTATTCATCATGTATGGTCACAGTGACATACGAGCACTCCGACTCATCGACTGCCAAAAATGAAATGCATTTATAATCGCATGAAAAACCCTGGATGCACACGCTAAACTGTACGAACTTACTGTGCGGTTTAGCTAGTGGAAACGCAATCCTGTTACTTTGCTGCGGCCCTACACACGCAAATACGCCAAGGGTTCATTTTGGAGTTTTAAAGTCTGCCTAGGCAGTGGGATCGAACTGTGGTTCTCCATGTTTGCCAACTCATCGTCCGCTCCGGGACTTGTCCACTGCCGTCGTTGTGCTGTGATGTTCAGCCAAAATGTTCCTGTCAATTGTGATGATACTGACAAGCAGTTACGGTTTTACATCTCATATGCGATCGAACTTTGTTAGCATCGGTCAAAAGTTTCATCTGGCCGATTCCTTTACATTCAGCTGGGGAAGACCAACCAATATGAACGGTATTTCTGATCGACGTTTTGATTCATACCACGTTTTTGTGTAAAACCTGACGACAACATTCAATCCAGATAAGCCTCAGATTGACATCATGAGGCTCATATTGCCTGTACATTTGCATCATCCAGCCCGGAGTTCACAAGTGACACCCAAAAACTAGTCTGCCTGTTTGACAGACTTGTCGTTTGTTGGACTGATCCACTACTGGCAATCCCAAGTGGCCTATCCACCTGTTGCAACTTTCGCAAATTTTTGTCTTTTTATCAGCCGGGTATTTTTCCGCTTTGTCAGTAATTCGTATGACACTTTGTGTTGAGTGACTTTTAAATTCTCAGTTCAGTACCCATACGTAGCAATTCTAATTCGGTTGTGTTCGCCGTTGACCCACTCGTGTTGCCAAAGCGCTAAATTATTTCATGTTCTCAATAACCGGTATAAATTCTTGGTTATTTCGCGGTTTCAAAGTATGCGTAGTGACACTACCAGTTTCTTTTTACTCTTTCTAACCTGCTTGATGCTTGACATCCGGTATCTTTTTTAGATCGACATCTCTAGTCGTCTTAAATCACCTGGGATTAGTGTTCAACTGAGGGTAAGTAATCAGCATGTTTGTGTGTATCGTGCGGTTATAGTAAACGTTCTTCTTTTCACAGGACACCTTAGCCTCACTTACAACACCATTTGCCTCAGTAGCATATTTTGTGTCTGTTGCTATCCCCTTCAGTGGCTTTTGTATCCGTTGTCTTAGTGTGCGTATCAGTATCTGGAGGAGTAGCTTCTACTCCAACATTTATTTCAGGTCTGATGTATGTTGTGGAACCGTAACTGTTGTGTAAAACAGACGGATAAGCACACTCAAGTCTCCTAGCGAAAGGTTTGCGTAACATGAGCCCATGATCGCAGAACGATCATGCGATTATTACAAAAGGACTTTTCAATAGTCTAGTTGGAGTAAGAACCACTGGGTACACAAAAGGGTGTTTTATGACCCAGTGGTTCTCACTTTCCGTCGCAACGGTCGATACAGACACTTGAGCTAATACTTTCACTCCATTTTATTCGCCCTAGAGCCTACGTCTAACACCAAACTTTCAGCTACTGTTGATCATTTTGATGGTCTCTTGTGCTTTAGTCGTAACTCCTGTCTTTTTAATCACTTAGCTATGACTATCTTTTTTTACTCGCTGCTGTTCGTCATAACTTGTTCCGCTGCAAATCCACCAATTTGTTCGTTTTCTTGTTTGTCGTTTTCGATTCCAACTCCAAGATATACATTTTCTCCGGTTAGTCCGACGATACTGCCACCTAGTCCTCCCGGTTGGGTTAGAACTTCTTTCTAAAAAACGTGCACTATTGTGATAATTCACCCGCTGTTTTGTGGTATGGCTTTTCAGCCGAAAGCTTTGGTTGTGGGCTTTAAATGTCCTTACGAGGTTTGGGTACCCACGTAACATCCCATCTTGCGTGCAGTCGTGAGCGCCGCAAGTAAAAATAATTTCATGCCACATCAGCCTTCCGTGTTGCTCCACCCTGGTCACTTTGTTGCATAAAAACAGGGCGGGTAAAGTAAAACATGCAAATGTCGGTGTGTCCTTTCTGATCCTTCTATGTTTTTTCGCTTCTATTCATCCACATCTTGCTGAAACTACTTCTACGAGCAGTGACGGCTCCGTTCACCTTTCGTCGCCCATACTAGCAACTTCTGTATCCTCAGAAACAGTCTCAAAACACCATTAAATCGATTTTCAAACCATGACACTAGTCCACTTAGTTACCTTTAAATGAAGGTAGGTTGGAGGTAGGATAACAAGCTATTCTAGCGCAAACGCTGAACTTCCGTTGTTGAAGGACGGTACCATAAGTGGACTGGCTGCTGTGTCACTCTCCCACCTTAACACTCAGACATTGTTTTGATCATTAATGACGTGAACTCTTAACTAGGTAGGCTTAACGCTGCTGGAGGTCAACGGATTGGTCATCATATATCAGGCAAAGGAAGTATAGATGACGAAGAACGGCCAATGCAGTCGTGTACCCATCACAATTGGTTTGTTCGCAACAACAGCAACCTCTGGGATGGTGTAACTCGTTTGACCACATGGTGCCTTTTAGGAAAACCAGTCCCGGACCCGGATAGGCCATACTCTCATCAGTGACCGATAGTGAGGACAGACTGGAATACTTGTGTGGATACCGATCGTGCACTTAACCGCTGCCGCTTCTTTTCGGGCTTTTCAGACCTGATTCAAGTGCTTCCCAGTCACTGGCAAAGTACCACTTTGGCAGACTAATTTTGCAAGTGATAAGGTTAATACCTTGATTGGGTGATGTTACTAACGATAGCGTTTGTTGCACACACATGTTTCTTCTTCAGTACTTCCCAGTTTGTCTAGACGTAACACGCTACTCATACGGTTGCTGAATAACCTCCGAAGTCCCACTGCTGGTTTCGCCTTTCTAGGGCTCATCAGGTAGGCCCAGTCCTCGGGTTTCTCTTAACCTTGTATTTTACTTGAATCCAAAATGGACATATTTTGACAGATAATCTCATTTGCAAACGAATTTGGTTTTAACAGGGACTCAACTGAATCCAGCTGAATCTCGCGTTTGTGATGGTTCTCTTCAACTGAATGTGCTACACCAGTTTTAAATTCTTAGGCCGTATACTTTCCCTGGGCCGACCATCTTTTCTAAAACCCTCTGCGGAGGGAAATGCGCTCATGTACCCAGGTAGTGGTTTTGTTTGTGTTTACTATTTTCACTGCGTAATGTGCCATGCGGCTGAACTCCCATTAAGGTGGCTTCTTAAGTAATCGAGCAACTCGTGCTCTTGGATATGAATTACGAAGCTGGCAGAATCATGCTGGAATGCAGCTCCTTCATTTGAAAAAGGCATTTAGAAATAACCTGGTCAGTGACTTGACTCTTAACTACTGAGCTATCTTGTGCTGAAGAACTTGTGTCACGTCCACCTTTCATAGGTACATTTCTTACCGTGACGTAAATCGCACCTTAATTTTTAGATAACCAATTGGTGCTTCGTCGTATTTTATCTGTTGGAACAAGGTGGTCTTATGTGGGCCTATGGAGTGAAGCCATTCTTCTCCAAACTGTCCAATGTGTTCAACCTGATTGTGGTCTCCTTCCTATTGGTGAGTTTACCCATTTTTCAACTTTTTGTTTCGAATGCGCTAACCAGCAGTGACGTCTGTCTTAGTCGTTTTAATGTAATATGATTTCGGTAATTCCACACGTGCCCGCAACTTCCCGAGGTGCACATGAGAATCATAGTTGCGTATTCAGATGGGGGTGATCTCCAGCTACAGAGGCTGAAGTCGCTGAGCGATTCACATGAGGTTCTAGTAATTCTTCACGACTGTTGAGTCACCGTTCGATTGAATAGTAATCGAAAGCATGATCATAGACTGGTCGCCTGTCTGTTCCATGTGTGGGTCGAATGCTGAAATTATGAACATCTAGGAAATTCCTCCTCAGTGACCGAAGAAAACTAGAACGAATTTCCAGTTTACATCTGGAATCGAATAGAGTAAATGAGAGTAATGATGTTTTTCGAAACTGATTTGGCCCCTTCAGTTTCATTTATCAGCTAATTTTTATCCCAAATAAACTGATTCCTCTTGTTGCGTGTAAACCGTGTGCAAGTGCTTTTGGAATTTAGACAATAATGAAGTGATTTATACACGCCTGGTCTAGACCGCGCTTTAAAATTTCCAAACATTTACCACAACAATACCGACGCCTGCGGTGTGCAGACAGCGGACCACTGACGCAGTGAATCACATATGAAGAGAACGCATGGTCGGATACACCCCGTGAGAAATCCAAAGAACCACAGTGGTTGCTTCTGCCATAACAAAGGCCCATAGTATGGTCTTCAGGGCCCTCGCCTGGCCAACTGCTTTGCTGGTCGGGCTCGTGACTGACTGCACGACGAATGTGGGTTGGTACCTAGTCCTAACTTAACTCGACAGCTGTGCTTCTAAATTATTCCATGTACTACTTTGATCTTATATGGAATATCAACTCAGCCATCTAACCAGTGGATCCCCTATTCTGTGTTGTCTTCCTGATTTCTACAGATTGCTAAACTTATCGAACTCGCTTTCCTGATTTATGCGAATGGGTAAGTTAACTTTCCAGGTTACTTATTGAGGTACATGCTTCAACACCGAGTGTTCTTACGTTATCGGGAAAACAGTCAGCTTTTCGGTACTGCCCTGTGTCATCTATCTTCCATTGTGCAAACTTACTCACCAACCTGTTGAATACGCAATGATCTCCGTGACCCCATGTAGCTTTTAGTTAAAATGTTTTACGAACTTGAACCTTTAGGCGGTGGTGGTCGCAACTGGCTGCCTTAGGTCGAATAAACACCACCCTGATACTTTCAGGATTGCTTATCCGCAGTCGGCATCTGGTGTTGGGAGTGGAATGGACTGCTCAGTTACTGGTCAAAAATGCACGAGCCCTCATTCTTCTGTCGTCAAAAACATCTCGAAGCTGATCAGTCATTTATGGATAATAGTGATATTGTCCCATCTAACCCTGAGAAACTGTTCTTCATTGTAGTTGTACGTGTTCCTGGAAGAAAATCCGATAAATTATCTGCAGGTCAGCTTACTGACTATCTCGCGTGGGACCAGCTTCATCGCTAGCTGAATTCCCCCTTCATTATTTACTGACTGTGACTTGTGAGCTGACGTTTCGCAATTTGATGTGTACACTGTTTGCCTCCATCTGGGTCTAAACCAGACCTGACTTGTTTCCTTCGATTGACAGATTCAGTGCTCTCTACTAGGGGCCACACATAGTAGATTCGCCTCGTTGGACCACACAAAAGCTGGTGTGAGATGCACTAGGATATACAAATGTCAATTACAAGACCCGATGATTGATAACCGAGTCCGTCACGGCACAATGAATAAAAAAGTGGTCACTATGATACACGTCACACTTTGAGCACATTTTACGAAACTGCGCATCCTGTCGTTTATTACCCATAAGAAACCAACCGTTTTTGCCAGCCTAATCCCATAGTGGCTGCACCTGCCCACCGCATAATTCTGAGGACTAGTGCCAGCGAATGACAGTCCTATGGTGACATTATCTACCATCGAGGAAACAGACTGAGAAACCAAGGTGACAATGTCTCATGTCCGGGCTTGAGGAATGCCCGTAAGGAGCTGTAAGTATATTCTTAGGAAAACGAACGGTATCCTTAGTTGCCAGGGATTCCCAATACACAGATTAGCTATATTGGTTTGTCAAATGAAAATTTTATTTTCGAAACTATCAGCCTGCTATCACTTTTATCAGCTGGCTAGTATTCCCTTTCACGGCGGATTTTCATTTCCCTAGCCATCTGTGCATGCATAACATCAGAATGTGCATTCTCTTTTATCCTCATATTTTAGGAAATTCCCTACCCACCTGGTGGATTTTTCCTTATGGGACATAGTCAACCTAACCAACATACTATTGCTCATCCGAGCTGTCCGCTTGGTAAACATGTTTGTGTGGACCAGTTTGGTGACAAGTGTGCTCAAAGATCTACCGCGTAATCTGGCACCAGTGTTGGGAATCCTGCTATCTGTTTACTACGTTTACGCATTGCTTGGAATGAGTCTGTTTCATGGGGTGATTGTTTACAATGCGAACTCCAGCTCAACGTGAGTAACCTTGTATTCGTCTCCTTTTCTCATGTAATGTCTGTGACTGTGTTAAAGGCAAGTCGTACTAGCGTCATCCGAAATTTTTCGACCGGTGAATAACCTTGAAGCTGATTCATTTCTCGTCTTTACTTTTTCGCATCCCCTTTTGTTACGTAGAGAGAATCTCCAATGTGGGTCTTACCAACAGCTGCAGTATTGGTCCATCAACTTTGACGACTTTGCCGTAAGTCGCCTACGGTGGCAGTTCGGCATTATTTCTACACATTACTTGCTTTATAGCGATTATCTCATGTCGACTAGTGGGTAAACTGCAATGATGTCACCAAATACAGTGATATTTTGAAGCGAGGTCTTAATACATCTAAGGGTTATATAAAGGACGGAATAGATGTGGTATCCAAGACGCACAACCGGTTGCTCAGAAACCCATTGGATCACTTTATCAAGTAGATTGTTTCTCTGAACGACGCTAATCACCATAAACAGACACCAGAAGAGAGACCACTCCCTTGGAGAGTACATAACAGCTTTCCCTGTCAACCGAGACATATCGCCCGATCCCTCATTTATGAGTAGTCATTCTTCGGGCGCTATCAAATACCCTTTTCCTCGTGTGTGATCTCTCTTGGGAATTACGTTATCTCTGAGTGCTCTGTACAGATAACGTGGACTGGGGTATTTTGATGGTGACACGACAGCTTTCGGTGAACCAGGAATCACCACACAACTTTGGCTCCCGATGTGCATTGGTCGCTAAAAATTGGAACTTCTTCAATATCGTTCGTAAGCTAGACCGCAATCCTTGCCTCAAAACCGTTGAAGTAAAGCCATAATACAGAAGGATGCTGTGTAAACCCCCGCCCAAAAATTGCCATATTTTGACACTGACTAACACGGCATTACAGCCTTCGTTTTCAGCCTAATACCTCCTTCATCGGCAGTCTACAGAAATACAACGTCAACAAACTTGTTAGACCATCATACCTAGTGCAAGAATGTTCGCCTCGTATTTTTTCCACTCCCAGTGATGGAAACTACTAACTTGAAGCAACATTCTTTCGGTGCTTGGTGTCATCGATAGAGTGCACTCAACCGAATATTTTTGTAGGGCACCAACAGTTGATATGTCTTACCTTTGTTTTCAGTTACTAGACTTTACAGTTTCTTTTAATCCGTCACAGTTCCGTTGAATATGTCATTTTTAACGGCGAGTGCTGTGCAGTAATCCAGGAAACCGACGACTTGTCTGTTCGACGAATTGCAACGGGACTGTGCGCAACAATAATTTAAGCAGAACTAGGTATTCACTCACGGAGATATGTACCGGAGTTTTTTCACGCAACTTCACGCTGCGAATGGTTGCGTGAAAGGACAGTTGATTTTCCTGCTTATTGAATCGCCCTGCGGATGTTGAATATTTACAATATGAATAAACGTCTTCCGGAACTCTGAACCACCAAATTAGGTTATTCGGAGCGAATATACGTTCATCCGTATGACGAAGCAGCAACCTGGTTCTGATTACTTCCTTCCGTAAATGTCAAATTCGGTTTTCCACGGACATTTTCAACTGCTTGCAACTTTTACGGGATAAGCGCAATCGCAATTGGTCCAACTTATCTCGATCTTGTTTGTTTAGTGACCTTTTAACTTTTCGAACTCGAGGCCTCATACGACTGCTACTGTTTTTTCATTTGGTTCACTCAGGCTAGCATCGTACTGCTCTGGGACTTGATGGTTGTAAACAACTGGCACGTCATTGTTACCGCGTATCAACAAACTCTGAATAAGTGAGCCGTTTTTCTTCACGCCTGGTCCGTGTTACCAAAGTAATGTTTCCATGCGGTGATCCACACGCCACTTTAAGCGTTGTCATAAAATTGTAAGAACTTGATGCACCATTTCCATCGTTTTTTTGCATGGTTAACGCAAATGGTATACAACACAAAGATTTCATCTTAATTTTTCACATATCAGCAGTAAAAGGGGGCAGTGGTAACACAAATGGATGATAGAAAATGTGGTTTCCAGAATCAGTGGTTAAAGCGCGAATTTGCTGACCGAACCCAACCTCTGCGTCTCGACTGCTCAAGCCTTGGTAACCCGGCAGTATCTCTACCCTCGTGCTTCCTTCGGGTAGCATGGCACATAGGCACCGAAAGGTTGTTAAAGCTGAACGATTATTTATTATTATTATTATTATTTATTATATTACTTATTTATTATTATTTATTTATTATTTATTATTTATTTATTATTACGGCACACATTAACAGTAAGGTCAATCATATGCTAGGCGGGTAACCAGTGTCCAAGCCGAATCGTGTTGCTACCCTGAAGTTCCCACGGCTATGCCACATCATTAGGTAGGACTCTGAATGGAGTCGGGTACAACGTTATTGAAGTTCTACTGAAATTTCGAAAAGATCTTGTGGAAAACAGCACAATCTAGAGATGACCTGGAAGGGGTACTCTTATGTGTATAAACATCGAGTAGAAGCCAAGGCTCGTTACTTTGTAATTGTCAGGTCCTTTTTCGGGATCAGTAACCAATCAGATAGATCAGTACGAGTATTGCGTAGTGGTTAAATCGTTCGAATAAATCAGCTGATTCGACCAACACTCATATCTATAATCAAATTCACAAACAGTACAACCCGGCCTGTCCGCAAATTAACAGACAGAAATCCCAGGGCCACGTGGCCGATGTCTTGCATATACTTTATGGTTCCAATAAGCTCGGAAGACCTCTCGTGACCCAGTTTCCCAAAACTCAACCATACCTTGACTGCAAGCGCGGATGTTCTTTGAAAAATACCAGCCGTGACAAAATCATCTGCTTGCGCCTGACATACCAACTGGAGCAGTGGCACTACGAGATTGTCATGAAAACAAGTGGACGACCGCGTAGTCCGTCACGTAACGGATGAACCGTTGGCACAGACTTCCATTCACTATTAGTTGACAATGTATCCAACGAGAGTAAGCATTCGGTACAAGCGCATCCCTTGTGAACTGGAAAAGGAACAGGACTGAACGGTACACAGAAATTTCGGCCGTTGCGGGACTTTCCGAACATAGACGCGCACATTGTGTAATGTTTACTTTTACTCCCTGTCTTTCTTACGTAGTTCAAAGGTTTTCGTTCAGAGATAGCGTATCGGTGTTCGTGCTCTCTTATACCGGATGAATAAGAGCAAGTTTTCTTGAAAAATTGTGAAGAACAGTGGAGTTTTCACATTTTTCTCGAACGACGTGTTCTCGATAGGTTCCAGGCTTCTTCCTATTGGTTTAAATTCATGGATTTCTAAAATCAGACTTTACATGCATGTAGGTGACTGCCACAAACCTTGTTCTACAGCATTAAAAGCCCGCCACCAGCTAAATAACGTCAACACGTATTCTCTGCAAAAAATTTGGTTTTTAGTTAAACGATCCATCGCAAAAATCTCAAGGACAACCAATACAATATCTGGCGTTTTATTTCTGAAATAATAACTGAAATGATGCGGTGAGATGAAATAGGTTGATTCGCGTGGCAGTGAGTGAAGCCGCTACGTATTCTGCCTGATATGTTAAAGACGTGCCAGCCAAAGACGCTAGCAGGCAAGTACTGGTCGCTTTTGGGAGTGCGCGCTCCTGAGAGGGAGGAATTGTACACACCCGTACACACCGCACAGTTGAAAGCAGCTGTCGGTGCTGGAGAAGTGGGAAATTCTGTTGATTTCTTTCACATGTAGTTCGACAGACAAAAATAAACTGGTATTTAGCCCAGACTTCTGGCTTCCACGTCTTGCTAAATGTGCGTAAACTCTCACATTCAATCTTACCTCAGTTAGACCACATCCGTTTTGGGCTTTATTCTCATTTTAGTCCAGGCAAACTGGGCCTGATGACGCATTACTTAGCGTAAAAGACGTCTGACCGAGTCAGCACAGCTAGCTTATTTGTATATAAACCCGTTTTATTCGTTGCCGAATGTCATTCCTTCGGGTTTCATAGCAACCGAAAGGGTGCCACCGCTGACCGATTTCAATTGACTTGGAAAATCGTTTGTCACAGCCTGTGTTGTTCTTTCTCCTTCGATAGCTGGGTTCACCTTTACATGATCAGCTGGTGGCTCATCGCTCCCGTCGGACTCCTCAGTTTGGTTACGGCCTTTGTGATTGAGGTTAGTTGGACGCGTTTCATCCGTCATATATTTCAGTTTTCCTAATCAATAGATATTCTTTTCTTCTTGTGCCGACGCACAGACCTCCAGCGACTCAAGTGTTTGCTACCCTAAACTGCTGCTTATTTTCCACCCCACTTGGAGCACAAAAGAATGATCCTCAAACTGCTTGTCCTGGGGGGGGGTAGGAGTTCCTCGGTGAAACCTTCGTAGTTTTGTTCTATCAAATGATTGGACTTCAGATTTCGTAACTCCGTTCCAAATATGGTTTTGAACGTACATCCAACTTTTCATCAAAACCGAGCGCACGGTTTGAGCGTTGGGTGAAGTAGGCCCATCGCCACATCATGTGGCGATGCATCATGGGATACACGCTAAGACACAACGAACCAGCGTAAGGTTGAAGTTCTTTACTCTACCACCCTGTGCGTCCACAAACTGGTCCTTGAATGCCTCTCATCTTAATTTCTCCCTATTTATTTGAGAACCTGCAGCGGTGTGCGTCGATCATCGAGGGCGGTGATTCACCTACCACGCTCCACTGCGGTGAGACGTCGTGCATGGGCTCGTGAAATCAGATGCGAAAAGTGCTCTGATCTGAGTGCATTTTCACATACGTACAGCTTGTTGTAAGATGCCTACCAAATGGATCAGCTATCTGGAAACGCCAGTACACCTCGTGCTCCGACGGATCGACGCACATCAGCAATTGAGTTCTCTAGATAATCCCAAAGGCCTGGTCGCACTACAGTGAAGGATGAAAACAACCGTCTGTAAAAAGCTTTTGCAAATTCGGCAGGGATCGAAAAAGCCTACCAGTGGAATACCAATACAAACTTCTTGGCAAAAAAGTGCCTTGCGAATGCTAGTAGATGAAGTGATCGCATTTGAACTTTATAGGGAGCATCACTCTATCCACTTCTTGTGGGATGCCGATTTTGTTGCGAAAATTCTCCGTGGAATGACATCAACAGATCAAGAAAAATTTCCGCTTTGTTTGGATATCTAATTGACAAGCAGCCAGCGGCGACAGTACCCGCAAGCAGTTCACTTGATTTCGGCCCAAGCTCAGCAGTTTGAGAGCCTCAACAAAAATAGACACGTGATCTGCTTGAGTTGACCAGATAGGTGTACTTTTTCATGTGGAGTCTAAGTGCCGAATACTGTCATGGTCACTTTCGATACACGTAAATTGTTAAGAGGTTTTGAGGCATTCACAGCTCGACTGATTCATCGAATAGGCTTTCAATTAAAACAACTATTGACGATGTTTACCAGTATCCACGTTACCTTAACGTGCTTCTCCCTTAAGTTACCAGTTTCAATAGCTCAGCACCCGTTTGCTTCCAGGTGGTCAGGTTGCTGTACTGTTTCAGGACATTAATTTATGTGACAATTCATTTCACGGAACGCCCTATGATACATTTTGAAAGAGGCCGATTGTCTGAAAAATAGTCACACCTAATAATTCTTATTTTCTGGGCTATATTGGTCTGATGAATACGGGATGAATCGCATGAAGAACTTCGCGGTAGTCTCGAATTTCCTTTCCTTAAAAGGGTTACTCGGTTCGACTAGACTGACCTCTCTCTTGCATCTATTACATTCCAGAGTTTTTTGCATCGTCGTGACTTGTATTCCAAAGCTATCGCCTTGGCCAGTCACCCGAAAGAGGTGGTCCTTGTTAGCAGTAATCCTACACCGGACCTTACAGTTGGTCCTTCTAACTGTCTATCCGTTAACCCCTCAAGAACAGCTCGCTCGTACTCGCATCACACAGAGATGTTTTCGGAGCCCATCGTTTATGAAACGACGCCAGTCACCTTGTTTCAACCGGAGCGATATGAAGAGGCAGTTTTCACGATCAGCACTTCGTCACTGGACGAGCTCTTTCGGTAAGTGTTGTTGAATTGTTTTGCGTTGTAGTTCGAATTAGACTACATTGCTGTTGGAATCTCCGTCTAATCACATGGGCCAAAATTTGCGTTGTCATTTCCAGGAGTATTGTGCATAATGGTTCATGTAAACGGTGCACCCAGGTTTGTTCATTGAACATAATTGGGAAATGGTCAGAATAGATGAATCGGGTCGTTCGCTTTTCACTGCCTTTTGGTGCAAAGCTGTTATTCCCTTCTAAAGAAAGAACATGAGCCCATGCTTTTAGGTTGCTCAAGTCTAAACAATCGGTCCCAAACATTTTCCAATTGATTGATAACTCCTGTGTTATTTCGAAACCGTAGACCTTCATTGGGGAATACTAATAACCTGAGCTGATTGCTCAGAAAAAGACAGATTTTGCAGAGAAGAGTTTAGTAATCTATATTTGGTATTTTCATCAGACCAGTAGATGTCAGTCTTAAAACACTGGGCAAATACCTTTTCGGATATAAAGCCAAAAGGGCTAACGTGAACGAATTTGGCCTCAGTCAGCGTTTTCTCGTTAAAATATTTCAGACCGATGGTAAGGCCCTCGCATAATATAGGTTTATGACAGTGTGTACCATAACTCCCAGCTTGAGCACTGGATGCAAATGATTTTCTTCCTTCCCTATAACCGCCTTGTGTGGACCCTCTGGGTTCGCGCCCTTTCTCAGAATCCTACCATTTAACTTTCCGTTTTTCCGGGTATCCCCTCAACAGCGCCGCCCTTCAGGAGCCGTCTGAGGATGAACTCTTAGTGCAATTGAACCAGCATAAACAGCTTCAGCGACAACTTTGTGCAGCTCAATTTGCCAACACAGTTAACCAAGAGAGCACTGACTGACCACCTCAGGACACAATGCATCTTGGAATAGCTCGCCACCATTGTCCAGAAAGATTCTATCAATTGCCTTCATTTTTACCACCATATCCAATGATATTATTCTATTCTCACCTGTTAATGTACTGTCAATCATTTTCCAATTTTGAGTATTTTCTACACTCACACGGTTGGTGTTATATGAAACCACTATGACCGATGGGTTTTGACAGTACGTGGCTTGTGACAATCAGCTGACAACTGAAATGGGCTGCTCATCAGTCCCGACGCACGACCTGGTGCTGATGCCAGGAAGTCTGTCGGAGTGGATTTCGGCAGCTCTGGTCGCTTGTGCAGCGTTGTATTTGCAAGTATAGCGTTACTGTGCAAACAATGAGGCGTACTTCTGAAGCAGATCTTGTCGCATAACGACCACGGAACCAACACCGTCAATGAATTCCGGTTCCTAACGTCTGCCCTGTTTTGTTTGGCTTGGTAAGGTCAACTATCCCTTCAAACAGAACATGTTAACTGAGACCTGATAATGGTCACAATATGCTCGTTGCATAACCTGATCTACTCATTTAGTCGACCGGTAGTCAGCAGAGCCTGTCGCAATACTGTTGCCGTAGCTGCTATTTCCATGCATCGTGCAGTAATTAACCTGGCAAGGTTACAGCTATCATAGCTTTTTACATCACAACACCCAGAAGGCGATGGCGACTTAAGACCCCAAGCCTTCCGTCTAGAAGCAAACCGGCAACGGAGCAAACAAAGGCATGCTCTGATTGGCCAGGAAATCAGCCATTCAGAGTCGAACACCTAGAGCTCAGCGCTCCTCGCACGTTCATGAAGAACCTAGCGCGACCTTGTGATAACTGTATAAGTACATTCGCGGAAATTTTCCGTTGCCTGAAAAAGGCTACCTCAAGCCAGCGCACTACCTGATATAACCTAGTTGGCGGAACATGAAGCCAAGGACCGACATAGGGGTTGCAATGCCGTCTGCAGCGCATCATTACAAGAGGACAGCTGAAACTGACCAGTCGCCGCTTCATCTAATGCAGTTTTGGCCAAAGTGCTTGGCCTGATGGCGTCATAAAAACGCTGTAGGCAAATGCACGCTGCGAAAACTTTCGTATTGTTAGGTCTTACCCGTTTTCCCTTACCTGCCATTACAATAGTGAGAAATCTATGGATGCGAATCGACTTGCCGAAATTCGATCGGAAAATACGGGCCCTGACTAATCCCAAATTCTTCAGCTAACGTTCAAAAGTGAGTGTAAATGCGTAATTTGGCACTTTCCGAATGGCCTCTTCAAGTCAAAAGATAAAGTATGCTGTGGTGAAGTTTCTGTCTTGCTGGTACCATTTTTAGCGCACCCTCTTAACTACAGAACGAAGCCAATAATTATGATATTTTGGCGAATTAAAAACATTTTAGGATGGAATTTCAATATATTTGAATTTTCATCCTGCAATCAACTGGCAACTAGGTAGATTTAGGGGGTGAGATGGCTCAAGTGGTTAGAGCTCGAATTTACTGACCGGAAAGTCCGTGGTTCGAACCCGACCTCTGCCTCTCGACTTCCCCTGTCTAAGCTTGGGCAACCTGGCAGTGTCCCAGCCCTCGGGTGGCATGACAGCTAAGCACCGGAAGGGTGTTATAGCTGAACGATTTTTTTCGATTTATTTAGGTAGATTTAGATGTAATTGTCCTCGCACCTGGGACAATAATATTGGTAATATTATGGTGTCACGATACTAGCCGATTTTTTTGCAAATGCGAACCTCATGTGGTTGTTTTGAGGTAACAGTTAGCGATATCAAAAATTCAGTCCCATGCAAATACGCATTTGGTGTAGAATCTCTGGAATGTATATACTATGCTCCCAAAAGAGGCATCCCAAGACTCTTCAGGACCAGAAGTACTTGAGTAGTCCATGGAAACAATACAACTGATTCTACTGAAATAGCCCTGGTAAAAAGGAACGGATGTGATAAATTTGTTAGGAGCAGTAGCAGACACCAAATCCCGTCGATAGTGAACACAGCCGTAGGAACGGTTTACGAATAACACATCGTCAAAACGAACAGCATATATGTATGGTACAAAAGTGGCGGCAAACTCAGACAGACTGTTATCATCTTTTATGTTTCACGGCCAGTTTCTCTGTTACATGTAGTCCACCAACAGCCACAGTAGTTTTTGGTAACGTCATTCTGGATTGACTAGGACGTGGGCCCTCCCAGTGACACTCAGCCTCACTAACTAACTGCATCAACAGAACTTTTGCAGCAGCTGGTCGTATGCCAATGCGCATCTGACCCAACGCCCAAGTATCGATAACCTGGAGCATCGGATAAAGCAGGTAGTTTGTAAGTATATCCCGAAGACGAGGACCAATAGCTGGCCTATGGAGAAGTTCGGTGTTTTGGGTGTTTGTTGGTTTATCGCCCATTTTCACCCGCTGGCAGACAGCTGACCGACATGAGGCCATTCGGGATATGATACACTCCAACGGAGTCTTGATGGCACGAGATAGTTCTGGGCGAACTGTTGGATCGGTTGCATTCAATGCACTGTACGGGCGACTGATGGCTACCAGACAGGAACACATGGCTTCCTCTAGCTGATCTGAAGGGTTTCTTTGGCCTGAGGGATCAAACAGTACCAGGAAAAAAGCGTCAGAAAGTGTGGAACAAAGTTGTACCATGTAAACTAGTCTTCGGATAGATATAGTGTATCTGAATTTCATTCCATAAAGAAGTTTTTGTTGAGCTCAGCTTGGTAAATTCACGAGTTTAGTAAAGAGCCAACGTAACGCAATAGCGCGATATCCCATTTTAAAACGGGTTTTATTGGTCATAGGGCATGGTACATGTACGTGTGTGCATCCGGTCGTTTGTGCTGGAAAATCAAGACACACCTTGAAGGTCTTCGAACTGAACACTATGACAAGTGGTACACAAATCCCACATTTATAAATTAACCAGAAGTACATAAGCAAAGCGTGCTTAACATGCGTCAAACACTCCTGAACAGGGCGTCGCGTTTCTCGCGTCCGAATGTTCTGTTCTCCGCACACCCCATTTTCAGACGAAACAAGTTTTCGCGGTTTTATGTGTAGTATATGTCATTCAAATTTCCTTTCGCTTATTTCCTATAGCCCATATTTGATCGGAAACACGTGTTGCATGTCCCTTCCCATTCGTTTGTTAGCAAGCTATCTTCATCATCGATAGCACAACACCTGCATTCAAGGTTGACGCTCCGCTGTCGTGCAACCATAATTTACTTGAAAGCCTTAGTGTGAAGGCGCTGTCGTGCAACCATAATTTACTTGAAAGCCTTAGTGTGAAGGCAAGAGTAAAAAGGATAGGGGAGAAACTTGGTGCTAGTTTACCACAATCATTCCGAAGTTCGTACATCTCTATACACTCATTCAGACAACAAGAGAACCCAAGGACAGCAGCCTTATTTTGCGGCGTCTCCAAATATGCACGCGCACTCCATCCTGGAAGCGACCACGGTTTTTGTAATCGCCTTCATATCCTTTCGCCAGGTTGACCACGTCTCTTCTTGTGCCATCCTGAACTAAGAATGGAAAACAGCTACCTTTCTGACAAACGATTCGGTATGCGTTATACGTGACCAAACCAACGCAGATTCTGGTGCTAGACGCACTCTCCAATTCGTAGGTGGAAGCAATGCCCTTTCGAGGACTGAGTGAATAGAAAATTTAGAAAGCGGCGACTTCAAATGAAGATACTTTCAACTGAAGCTCCTTCCTTCGGTAAATTCCCAAATAGAAAAGACCACTCTAAGGAAGTCCATACCGCAGCAACAGTCGTGACGAACGCCGAGGATGGGGTTGGTTCGGTTATGTGGAAAGGTAAACAGTTGCCCATAGCCTGTACCTATTCATAGTAGGCGTGACCAACAAAACTTGTTTACAGGACACGAAATTACCTATTTAGGAACTACCACAGTATCGCATGGTGTTAAGAAAAGGGATGTCTGCAAATAAAGCTCACAACAAGCAATGTGCTGACTAAAAGCTACCCACTATTCTTCAAAATTGTCGGGCATTTTCGCCACTGACTGAGTTGGCAGAGAATGATGTCCATAGCTTCAATGAGTTGTCGATGTGCTAGAATAAAGTTGCTGCCTTGAAGCTAATTACATCAACTTAGCTGCAAAAGCTTGTTGAAAATCTTCATTCTACGCGCAACGAACCCAAATAATGTCTGATAAACGATCCCAGTGATGAAAGTAAAACAGTGAACGAACCTTCCTCTAGTCGATCAATGACAGTGATGACCACGTCGGTAATGAGCTGCAG
Organism: Opisthorchis felineus; assembly: GCA_004794785.1. Lineage (NCBI taxonomy): Eukaryota > Metazoa > Platyhelminthes > Trematoda > Opisthorchiida > Opisthorchiidae > Opisthorchis > Opisthorchis felineus. Next base: position 82,018 of record SJOL01001553.1, on the reverse strand, counting down.
GTACCAATGAGGTGATGCCAAAATCTGGGAGCGGAAGAGAGCTTGATAGGCTGTGATGAACCGGGACAAACAAGCAACAGCCCGAACGAAACCAAACTGAGACATACACTGTAATGGAATAGCAAATAAGGGCATTCCAATAAGTAGATGAGATTTGCATGGGGTAAGACAGGGTGCTGCAAAACGTGCGGAGTGAGAGTTAATCAACGATAGCTAGTTTAGAGCAAAACATACCTAATTTCCAGAAGCTATCCAGTTACTAACAGGCGACTACCCCCCTTCTCACTGAGGAGCCATTCAGCTATGACTATCTGTCCACTATTCCACTGGAATGTGCATCACTGACATCCACTACAATCTGACAGGATGCCAACTGACACCTACAGAGATACCGAATATCGACCCGCAAGAAATTGAATACTCTAACGCACTAACCTTCTAGACTCCTACGTGTCCACAAAATTGAACAGTACATGCGAGATGAAGGCTTACTTTTTCACTAGAACTAATTCCTTATAATTATAGGATGAACAATTGTCAATCTTAAAGTCACCACGTCGGACAAACCGGAGAGGAAAGTATACGTAAAATGACGAGTAGAAAGTGGCTTTCACTGATTCCAACAAGTGAAGAAAAAGAGTGCCAGTTCCGTTTGGATAACGTCAAGGTAATGGCACGTGGAAATACGAAACAAGCGAGGGTATTCATGAGGCATGGCACTTCACGGCAAATGCAATCAATCATCTCATTGAACTGGACCCAATCTAAGTACCCATATGAGCAAAGAAACGCTAACTCAATCAAACAGCCCGAAAGGATCCCGCTGATATACAAGACGACCACGTGTCATGATCAGTCACGGAACCAACGGGACCGAGGTCATCAGGTACGAATCCGAAAACGGAGCTCAAAGGTCATCAGGGTGTCGGCAAGTCAGAAGTAGGGCCAACCAACAGGACCGACCATCAAACGACCAGTCCCAGTTGGAGGCTAGCTCCCAGTCAACAGAACGTATATGAACATAGACGCCACATACCGGTGCGCCACCAAACGTCGACCCACCGCCAGCCCAAAACCCTCTGAATATATCACCTAGGTTGGTGAAACATCTGTAACAATAAACGATTCGACCGTCAACATCACTTACGATGAATCTCCATAAAAGTATGTAGACGAGTCTCATGACCACTGTACTCCAGGCAGTTGCAATTCGTGTCAGTTGTGGAGCTCATTCCTTCAATGGCTAATCGCATAAAAGGCTTACATAAGTCCATGCGTTACCGTGTAAAGATCTAAGTCGCAATCAACAGACGTAAGTTTTACGAAATCTAAAAAAAATTAGGGTATGACCTTAAAACACCCGGTAAAAAAACGGTAATCACCAAGATCTTCACGAGGACCGATGGCTAATCATATAATACTTTCTGGCTACCAGCAGCAATGAGATGATTGCCTGAATTAGTCAACTGTTAGAAAACGAATCATATCTATAATCTCCAGTCTGTATGGTCAGGTTTTGGACGTTGTATCTAAAGAGGATAAAACACTATTGAAACAAGGATACACAATCGAAAATAATGTTACGAAGTGCAACTTTTCGAAGAGAGTAGTGGATAGTGGTAACGGTTTGTCGTGAATTTTTGTATTTATAATTAGTTAACCAGCATAACTAATCAGTAGTGTATCACGCTGAATTTAGGTGCTGCTTTACATTTTTACAACCATCCGCCTGCGCAAACTTCACAATTCAGAATATTAAATAAGTCCAATAAATCATATTCATTACCTACATAGAAAATTACAAAACCCCTTTGGAACTCTGGTCAGCCCCACCATATCCCCATTGCGACCACTGTAGAAGTTTATACCTTTCTGATGGCAACAGCTAGGGAGATTTGTTATCACGTCACCAACCAAATCGCTCCTCCCCCGTCAATGTCATATCAAGATTCGACTTGTTCATGGGCAAACAATCAACAAGCGCCTACACTCTAGAACAACAGTTCACGGCTAGTCAGATTGGTGGTCGCTGCTACTATACTAGATCACTGCAGTGAATCAAACCCTGAAGCCTGCACACACTTGAATATATAATTTGCGGAGTTTACCGTGGATCACGAGCAAGGATACACACAGCCGGTAAGCTTTCATCGGAAGGAAACTCGGCTTGAAGTGCACGAGGTTCAAACACGTGTAGTATGAGAGAAAAACCATGCCTGATAATAGAATCAAACCACCGTCCTCCCGCTCTATCTTTGACGTGGAATTACGGGAGCAGTCACAACATATGACGATTGTTCCACGGGAATGTTGCGGATCGACTTTATTTGCTGGTCACAGTACTTCACAAATACACTACATAGTATGTCATACACAGCTTCTAAACCGCATGAAAACGAAAGAAAAACGAAAGATTCTTTAGATAAGACCGCTTTATACCGTCTTTGAAGCGCTTGCGATAGCACTACACTCACTTAGCAAATTTTCGATGGCCCGAGAAATCTCAGTGTCACGAGCTACCGAACATGAGGTAAGAACCAAACCCTGACTTTACGATTGTTTCTGCTGGCAGCACTTCACCTCCCGCGCTTCGTTGGGGTTAAATGGCTGAACGAGAAAGTCCGGTTGCGAGTTTCTGCTACTCAAGCGGATGTTTCGTCTTTCAGACTTTAATGGGGATCCGCATTCGCCTTCTAAATTTAGAATCTGTACCAAAATTGGATATCGTCTGGGAAGCCACAGCAGAAAAAGTATTATCAATCAAAGGTTCCGGATGTCTTCACCCCCTTCTCCCCTTATGATTTATGTCAGTTGTTTACAAACAGAATACCGGGATGTGATAACTGTCGCAAGCAAAAAGCCACCTGGATCTACAGGGAAGGCTAGCTTGCATGTAAGAACCGAACGTATGAGAGTTGGCTCACATGCGAATTTTAACAAATCCTGCCAACCAAATTTAGCTAGGGCAACAGAAGACACTAGTGTGGGGAGTAGCTTTCGAGGAAGGCAGGTGGTCAAAGCTAGGCAGCAACGCGATATGCATCGTTGCGACAATTGTGACAACCACCCACGCACATTCAAACGACTGACTGGCAACCGATAACCATTCATAGAGAGGACAGTGGAAAGTGCATATAATACAGTAAGGCCGGCTAGTGCAAACGGCTGCAGAACTGGAAATTTTGGACTTGCCTCGTAGCGTGGACGCATGAGACCAGCCAGCCAGAGGTAAGACTGAGGGAAAGCGACCAGAAGAGTGCGTTGTTCAGCTGCCCGGTACCACATCTGAACAAGACAGCAGTAGGCCTGTTCATAATTGGCTGACGTTGAGGAACATTCTGAACTAGTAGGATAAAGACGTGTTAATATGTGTGTTGTGTGGCGCAATGTGGTGGTCAAGTGTTCAACAAGCGCATCCGAACTTGCTGATAATGGTTGTTTGAAGCATACGGTGAAGACTTTGAGGAATGCCATAATTTGATCAGGTGTACCTGTCTGAAGCTGATTTGCCAGAGAGCACGGCGTCAAATTTGCCAAATCTTGGGAATTTAGAAGGTACTCATGTGGTGGCTTGGTTGTATGGATACCTAGTAAGGTCGTTTCGGCGCCAACGGCTGGTTCGGACAGTTCCAACGGGGATTGATCTGAGCTGATGGAAGCGGGCGCTTTGCAGTGTTCAAACAAATTGCAGTTGCTCGAAACGGCAGAGGAGAACAGAAAATCGAATAAAGTATATGGTTCCGGAGGAGTAGGAAACGGTCGGTGCTTAGACTGCAATGTCAACAGGGCCTTTATCACCACCGGCAAGCTGGGGTGTTGCAGCACATTCTGATTGAAGTTCAAGAAATTTTCCTGTGAATCCGGACCACAGCGTCGGCACTGAAGCCATTCATAACAGGCCGTGAAGGAGAAAATGAGCATGCCCATAGCCCAGGCGCACAATGTTGGCATGTTTGTGCGTTGCAATGATACATGATCTGATAATTTCGGTAGTATGTTAGAATTAAGACGTTCTATGACGGTCCAAACGCCTTGACCCTCCAAATCAAGTCTGTCCACATTGCGCAGGGCACCCAGTTCTAACAGACACAGACAAATGGTAAATATGGCAAACGAAATGCTAGGTTGCCGAAGACTGCATTCAAGTCCATTGAGAAGGAGAGTTGTAAGATTTCCACGAACGTGTAATGGCAGGCGGGAGAAGATACCATTTAGCTCGTGTATCAGTGTAAGATAGTGTTTAATTGGCCTTTTAGGGGGAATGACGTCTGTCAGGTTACGGCGTATTTGTAACAAAAGATAGGTGACATGTGCACGTTCATTCGCAGGCAAGCACGAGATAAACTGTTGCAGAATTTCGTTCGGTTTCGGATCCTCCGAATTCGCCATTAACTGATCGGCTGCAAAACGGAAAATGGAGAAAGTGAAGACGGAGTACCTTAATGAGGGACATAACGATACGAGTTAGGAAAAGAAACAGTGTCTAACACACACAAACAGTTGAAGCTTGAAAACATGGTGGCTGGTGCTATCAGCCTGATAGGTAGCAACAAACGAAGTGGAGGATATTGGAGAATAAAAATGGCGCGAGTTAAAAACTATCGAACGGCAGAATAAAGTGAAAAGCTGGATTTGCTGACGTCACTCTGATTCAGGAAGGGGAAACAGCGCCCTTTCCTGAAGAAGAGTACAGGACAATATATGAACAAACCACCGCAACCAGTGGCGCTGGGCGCATTCTTTGACTGAAGCCCTGTTTCACAGCCGAACACCCATTCTAACTGCACCAACCTACACGAGCTACGGTTCTGAGCTTAGCCACTATACTCAAATCACCAAATGCAATCCAAACAAGAAAGTCGCTCGTTAACCTCACCGGTCACATTAAAATTTGGAGCGTATACAACTTTCATGATAAGTAAAACACTCCACGACCTCGAGTGCCTCACGTTGGATTGCAAGTGGCGTGTTCGATGACTGCATCACTAGGAACATGAGCCTACAAAGCGCATGCAAACGGACAGAACGATTTTGGTCAGTTTAGCCAAAAATCCTGGGGTATTCCTTGCTGAGCAAGTTTGTTGAAGAAAATACACGGCGAAAAGTTAAATGCACCTTGGGAATTCAAGAATGCCTTACACCTATAGCTAAGGCATTGTATCAGCACCTGAACTTTGGCCGACGCAGCACGAGGCCGAAATCCCGCTTGGTGCTTTCGAGTCAGTGATTCACCGGTCACCGTAGGACGACGAGGAACAAGTGACGCTTTGAGTCTCGTTAGAAATGAAGTCCAGCCAACTCCTATGTGACCGCCGCAACCTCCACGGCTCCCTTTTTGAAAACGGACACTATCACCGAGTGATTCCAGTTAGTTGGGACAGTCTTCTTTTCCCAAATGGAGGCTAATCGATCAAACAAGTGCTGGCTGAGGATCATACCCCTAACTCTGAGCAATGCAGGCAGAAGGTCATTCTGACCAAGAGCTCCGTGCCACTTGAGGGGAGGTATGCAGTCATAAACCTCCAAGGCCGTAGGGGGTTTCAGGTTTACCGTCCAAGGTTCTAGTGCAGTTCGATAATCAGACTGGCAGCAGGACGAGTGCACGGTCGGGGTCAACGCGCATATCCCAAAAGGAGCGACAGTCGGTTATTTATCCACACAACCGGCAACTGATGGTGATGCGATAAACTTGCGTCAGTGACTGGCATGCCGTTGGACGGCACCATGTTGCCAGATGATTTCCGTTATCCCAAATGCTAGTACTGCTTAAAGTCTGTAGTCAAAACAACTGGAACAGTCGTTCACCACTGTCCGTACGTACGGTATCCAACCAAGTCGACCCACCTCCGCGCTAAGCCTGCCCTGCTGTACATTTAAATCGACCGTAACAGGGTACTCAAGGCCTCATAAAAGTAGTCTTCGATAGTGTCAGAGCTACGATCGATTAAGGGTAAGAGACACTATAAACGGAAAGACGATCAACTTCTCACTTGAGATTATTTTACGGGCGTTGTCAGACGAACCGCAAAAGGTCGGCTATCGACGAGTACCCGTCCAAGCAATGAGTCTTCCACCCGATGCCGACCCCCTACGGCTTGCTGCAGCAGCCCCTGGATCGCCAGAGGTGCGCAACTCGAAGCGAACGGATGGTGATGGAGCAGTTAGATTGACAACTGTGCTTGGATCTCAAATTCTAGTTTCCGATACGCAACAAATATTAATTTCAAGCGAGTCCAGCATGCGACCAATGGCAGCCTGTGTCCACCCACTCCAGAAGCAGCCGATGCTCGAATATTAGTTTTGAGATGCCTGAGATTGTCTGCACCAACTGATCCTCAGATGTTGCGACAAAGACCGATGCAAAACTGACTGACTGAAGAGTCTACAAGGAGTATTATTGATGGAGTGAGGAAATGGAGAATTTGTAAACAAGAAAGAAGGGGACATCAGCAGTAGCCTAATTTCACCTGCTCACCCTGCTGTATGCAGCAAGGCGATCCGGCTGATGATAAAACGCGACAGCTCATGTGGCATTGGAATATTTTTGGTTTAGGAATACTGGTTGTACGCGGACCAAGAGACTGCCAGGGCACTCAAACCAAGGCCCTCAGGCAAATCCCTTGGCTCGAAAGCCTGACCGCAAGGCAGTTGCATTGTGCGGGAAAAGCCAGTAAATTAATTCTTTAAGGAACAAGCAGCCGCACATGATTCAACTCCGAGCTTGTAGGACTAGAAGACTATGTTCTTCAGACCTCTAACCATTGACCAACCTGATGTGACATAAGGCGTATCGCACAGACACCTCCAGTATAGCTCAGTGGGCCAATGGTGCACAAAAACCATCACACCACAGTTAGGCCGTCTCTTTGTGGCAAAAAGATGAATAATAGAAGGCGCGCTGCAAGACTTATTCAGTTGGTTATTGAAATCATGTTTGGACACGGATGTTTTAAAAAACCCTCATGAGAGTGGAGTAGTCTTCCACTTTGTCCGAAGTGAATGGTGTGAATATTCGATAGTCCTCTATATGCATACTTGACACAAATGGTAACATGGTAAACCCTTTTGGTCGTCTTTAGCCTGCGTCATCTAGGCCATTACGAGCCGCTCTTTCAGTCTATTGAAGCACATATAAGAACCACTAGATGAGGTAACTCGGTACACCGACTCAACCCTGCATAACAGTGAAAACAATGGTAATCACTTAGAGCTTGGCAAATACTGTCACCTTGTGCTGTTTCACCGTATCCATCGGTCCTGTTCAGTTGAGTCCAGTTTTCCAGCTCACAAACCATGCACCGAAAGTGCAGTGGTCGGCTGCTACAGCTTCGTGCACCGAGGATAAGGAGAATAAACGAGAATAAGGAGGCGATCGCCCAATCAGTACATTGACGTCGTTCCTCAGTATGGCGGGGGGGGGGAAGGGGGGTTGAGCCGCGCAATGAAATCGACAGCTTCGAAACCAGAAAGCTATTGGCTGCGCGACACAACCCGATCTATCAGGGTTATTAACGACTGGTTTCTCTCATCCCGCGGTCCACATCCGGGGAGACGGCAGTTAACAATGCGACTGGGTTAACTGATAAGGGCTTTCATGTTTCATTTCTAAGTCATGGAGTGAAAACCCTTGGATCGTCTCCACGCAATATAAGGTTGGGTGAAGAGGGCTCTACGAGGCAAACGGTCCTCTGGCATACGAAGTACATGGTTTAACCGAGGTGACCTATGGTGTGACTAGTTGATCACTCGAGGGAGAGTGAAATTTTCCGAAGACCATCTGGAAAACCTCAGCATTGCTGATCTCGTGTTTTCACCAGACCCACGCCACGCTTCGTAGGTACCGACAGTCAAACATAAAGTCTTCGAGGATTTTCCGCACGCAACGCCTCTGATCCATAAAATAAGGTAGATCGGACCACAGCATTGTAAACTCTACTGTTGATAAATGAGCTGGTGTCACGTTGGCGCCACGAATGTCGGAAGCTAGTAAACATTGTCCCGGCCTTCCCGATTCGAGAAGTGACCTCGCTTTTCGCCAGTTTGCCAGGAAATACGCAGCTTCCATATTGATCGGTTCACCTGGAAACATGGGGTAAGGGTTTGATCCCACCCAATATTGCAGTAACGCTATACTTAACATACGGTAGTGAAGTATCGGTGTTGAACACTGATGTCATGCTGTCGATGATGATGATATACTTAACAAGTGCGAAATGTATATCGAACCGTACAACAGAATTATTTAGGCTATTCAAAATGTTTTATCTTCGAAAGGGTCTGATCCGAGGAGAGCAGTATCGTCAGCGTACTCAATAACCGGGAGTGAGAGTCCACAGGCTATTTCGATACCAGACATGAAGACACGTATGCATCCACGGGAGAAAGCATATGGAGTCTTAATAAGAGGAAACAGTCCAAAGGGAATGCCCTTCACCGGCAGACACCACCCGTTTCCGATGGCCGCCGGAATCAAAAGCACATCTGAGATCAAGAAAGACGACCAATCCTGGTCGATTGAAAGAACGGCGCAGTTCCAACACTTGTTGCAAAGTGAAGATATGATCGCTGCAACCCTGGTAAGGGCGGAATTTTAGTTGATCCTCACGAACATGACTCTCTCGATGATGGATCAACCATAGCAGGATAATACCACCGAGAGATGGCTCCGTTGTTAGAGCGCGAATTTACTGATAGGAAGGTCCGTGGTTCGAACCCGACCTCTGCCTCTCGACTTCCCCTGCCTACGCAGAATTCCAGCCCTCGTGCTTCCTCCAGGTGGCATGGCAGTTAGGCACCGAAAGGGTGCTACAGCTGAACGAATACCAGTGGGCATCTTGGAGGCTATGACCAATAGACGGACGCCCCGATGGTTTTCGCATGACGTTCTTGCACTACTTTTGAATAATTGAATCGACATGTCAGTTATTTTGGGGTAAAGTCGTCGGGATAGCCAGGAGGCATTCGCGACCCTCTTTAAACAGTACAGGACGCAAACCGTCCGGACCAGGTGCTTTATTGAGCTGAAGCAATGACACTGCACGATATATACGGAATGTCGGCGACCCAATCAGATTAAGTTGTTGCTTCCAAAGGGTGAGTTGGTGGTAGGCAGCTGAACTGTCCTTCAAGGTGTTCGGCCCATCATTCAAAACATCGTCTGGGGTCGTCTCGTTGACAACCGCCCTCCGCGGGCCAGTTGATCGGATTATCTGAAACAGGTTGTGATGGTTCCCCATTGCAAAAGCTTTCCCCATTTCTCGGACTTCTGCGAACTGCCAGCGTTCTCTTTCAATCCTTAGGCTCTTCGCTATTTGGTGTTTGAGGGGTCTGCGTGCACCATCACAGTCTTCTGTTGTTGGTAGTCTTTCTGGCTTCAACCACAGCTGCTGATCGTGACGAGATGTGGTGTTCAGTGAGGTGTTCGAGCGACCTTAGACACACGGTGTCAGAACTGTGAACATGGATTCCTTAACCTTTCGTCAATCGCCATCCAAATCACCAATACTGCTATTGCACCTGTCTAGCTCTGGAAGCTTCTTAGCCAACTGAACTCAATATTATTGAGCTACACAGGCGCTTCACAGTTGATGAACTGAATGGCTTCGTATCAACCGGCATGTTTCCGAGGGAAAGCGAATAGATATGTGTGCCTGGACACTGCCGTCATCAGAGTGAAAAGGTGTACTCCAAACTAAACGACAACTTTGTGTCGAAACTCTCCAGTGGTAGCTGGTTGCCACATGGTCCATATGAGTCCAGGGCTGGTTTGCATCTGGTGGCTTCAAGTCACATGGTATAAGCGCTTGTGCTGAGTTTGCACTAGCCGGAACTGATGTTCAGCACACGACCGAAGAAGTCGCTCCGCAGTATCTGTACGGTGGGCGTCAACTCTGGACCGCAGCCAAAACGGGCTTCTTCAGGACTCACTTGACCAGAAAGGGCATTCCTATCACCTGTCAGCACCGCGATATATGCATTTCTCGCCGACCGAAGCACTCGTAAAAAATTTCGATAGAAGCTGTCTTCCTCAGCCTCGCAGCTTCCATCTGTCGTAGCGCATGCTGACACAATACACAAACACCGCTTACCACGTCCATGCATTGACTTTGATTGGCCCAGTCAACCGGGTAGCACAAAGATGACTATTTACTGGAATCCAGTCCAGTGAAGTTTGCTCAGCCCTGGGGCTAAGCACACGTCCCACACCATAGACACCGCGAGCAGTTACATCAGGAACACCAGATACCCGAACAGTAGAGTGTAAGAAATCCGAGTTCATTCCGAGCGGTTTGACGTGTTTGGATAGGGCCCTGTATGTGTTTCGCACACAACATAAGTCGATCGACAGAGAACAAGGTTCAAGCAAGAACTGCTTGCCGACCAATTTAATACAGAGTACGGAGTTTGAAAGCAGCAATGTGGAACAGATTCCTTGAATTTAATAAGGGATCATTTTTACTTATTCTACTGCCTCACTGGTTAGAGTGCAAACTTACTGACCGGAAGGTCCGTGGTTCGAATCCAACCTATGCCCCTCGACTTGCCCTGTCTAGGCTTGGGCAAGCTGGCAGTAACCCAGCCATCGTGCTTCCATCGGCTGTCATGACAGATAGGCACCGAAAAAGTGCTACAGCTGAACGGTTTAAATGAATAAGAAAGACTTAGGCGGGGTACCAGTGAATGAAGAGCTGTAAGGACAAAAAAGACTTCCGATGCACAGGCCGAAGATGAAGTTTGGCTGATGTACCTCACGTTGAACCAGTTAGTGAAAATTCTGAGCCACAGGGTAGTGCGAGGATGCAGTGCTTTGTTCGGGGCTCTTCCCCAAGCTTCCAACTCAAAATATTGTTAGGGTTCCCTTGAGGGACCATTTCCAGGGCCAATGACTCATTGAGTGTAACCTACTTGGCAGCAAGGGGGCTGACCTGGTCAGGGGAATCACGGGACAAAGCATAACTGTCTGACTCCTAATGCAAATATGCAAAGTGGATGCACTCTGAGCAGTGCCAAACTCTTTGCTTTCAAGAGTAGTTCGACTATTTTGAATAATAAACCGGCGGTCACGGTGAACCCTTGGGTGATCGGAGTGTGCGGTCTTTAGGACCGACGTTTCTTAGCCCGTCCTCCTCCGGATGAAAGCATCATCACTGCTTTCATAAATATGAACATTTTAGTCGCCTAAAAGGAACACCTAGCTACCTTTACAGTCCTATCACAGATGACAGCACGCCTTTTCTCAAGGTGACCTCGCAATATGACTTCCTGCAGCGAATGGAATCCCTATTGTTCGTTGGGTTGCTCCCTGTTGGCATTCCTGGTATCGTAGAAACTTAGGGAACGGAGTTCCAGTCAGTGTAGCCCGCAGGATCATTGCAGTACTGAAACCCGACCACCACGAGGTGAGAGCTTTAGGTCACCCGACTGCCTTTAATTGATGTTTAAATTGTGTGCTGTTCTGGTGAACGGTCTTGCATGGGCATCTAAGGTTACCATGTTCAATCTTCAAAAGTTCACGGGTGTGGTAGGGTGGTGAACCAGATTTTGATTACAATGTAAACTGTTTCGGGTGATGGTCCAAAAATAAATCTGAATCAATAGATTGGGAAGTTTCACTAGGGTACTTCTGGCGGAGTAAATTAGCCACCTGGGGAAACAGAAAGTATAGTCGATTTGGTTTTAGAAGGTTCTCTTCTCAAGAGGATTACAGCAGGAAAAGTTGTCCCCCTGAGGTCGAGGTGTTTCATCGATCGGAAGACCGCTGCACCTGAGATAGCTCATTGGTTGGGGCGCGAATTTACTGACCTGAAGGTCCGTGATTCGAACCCGACCTATGTATCTCGACTTCCCCTGTCTAGGTTTGGGCAACCTGGCAATATCCCAGCCCTCGTGCTTCCTCTAGGTGGCATGGCAGCGAGGCGCAGAAGGGGTGCTACAGCTGAAAGATTTATTGATTTTCGCACCCGCCATGTAGGTTTCGTGTCCCATTCGCCAATCTGAACCTGAGCTGTCCAACAGCCAAGTGTGACTTCTGCGTATTAGGGGAGCAGATCGAATCGTTGGATCCACTAACATTCGAACCCGCTTGGCTTGGTATTCACCCTTCATCTTACGAACTATCACACATAGAACGCGAAATGGTATCAGGTCTGGACGGCATGCACCCAGCCTTCTTCAAAGGCGGTTATCCACCTGACAAAGCTGGGGGTGCTATGTGGAGTGAAGAGGAAACGTGTGCAGGATGAAGCACATCGAAAATCATTTCTGACTTCAGAAAGGGTAGACGGTTTGAAAACGAACGCGGTATTAGCCTTCTAGCTGTGGCATTGAAAGTGCTCTCTGGTCTCATCCTCAGAAGATGGACTGATGTAAACTAAGCTGGATCCCGTCCTGTCTATATCACATATTCACCACTGGACAGATCTTGGAACAGCACTACTCCATCCAGCAACCAACACTGGTCGTCCTCTCGCCTTTGATCCTGTAGCTCGCTGGGCAGCTTTCGTCAAACTGCACCACCTGTGGTGCAGGCGTGCTTCAGCTTATCTATCAGAGGCTCTTGACTTACAAGCTGCTTTTGAGCATGTTGATCGTATGGCACTGTGATAGTCTCCATGCATTCTTGGCCCTCCTTCAAGCGCTGTACGCCAACTTCCGTGGGCACATGATGGTCTAAGTTCGCTACATCCAGTGGTATCAGACAGGACTGCCTTTTACCACTATCTTGCTTCAACTTTGTCATGGATATGATCACGGAAGACGCACTCCTAGTCTCTGTGGGGTGAAGTTACCCCCAGGAGAGTTTTCTCACAGATATCGCGTAAGCGAACATCTCTTGGATCCGACACTATTGTAATACAGACCCAGTAAACACGCCACCGGTGGCACCACTACATCAGTGTAGTGAAGCGTGCCGCAGACAATATAGAATAAACTCGAAAATTCGACGTCATGGTTTGGTATGCCCTTCATAATGGCAAGAGCTAGAGCAAGCTCAATGGTTAAGCTGCGAAATTACTGACCCCGAAACCTCGACTGCTCCTGTCTAGGCTTGGGCAACCTGACCGTATCTCAGCCGTCGTGTTTCCCTCGGGTGGCATGGCAGCTAGGTGCAGAAAGGGTTATCTCCATTTTATTTCAAAAATCCAAACTGTAGAGAACTACTGTGAGACAGGACGCTTGCGGACAGCCCGACTGAGATCCTAGTAAACACGCCACCGGTTGTCAAGGGCGGCATGCTACGCTTGTCACCGTGGCTACGGGGCACTGAAAGTGGCAACCCAAAATAAATCTAGTGCAGCTTTGTTGGCTTCTTTCAAAACCCACTGCATCCGGACGAGACTAACGTTTGCAGCCTAAAATTAGCTGAAGAACCCTTTTCAATCGCCATGCTAGGAGAAACCGCGCGCCAAAAGGGCCTTGCAGCTCGTGGTTGGGTGCTGCACGCCGTTCCGTATTTGCCAAATGGAATCGATCTCTCGAACTCTCTCGATCTCTCGAACTCTCTCGATCTCTCGATCAAAACGTCGGTGTCTTCAAGGATACCACTTCATGGTTTAGAATGCGTGTCTGATGGGCTCTCCTGCAAATCCTCAGTGTGGTTCATTTGTTTAAGTGAGCCAATTTTCAAGGTCACCATATACGTCGAACTGGAAAAATAAATAATAATAATTCGCGGATTCATAGATTCACTCATTGGTACACAGGATCGAGGCCTTCCCCCAACCTTTTTGGGTCTCATCGCTTCTTGTCGTTCAGCGGCTTCCATTCACCTGAAAGGAACACGCAGAAAAAGTGTGTAGCACTGCTCTTGAAGTTTTCAGCGTGGGGCAGCATGATTGCCAGTGCGAGGACGCAACTAAAGAGGTGTCTAAGAGCGCTTCGTGCTGGGTAAGAGACGCAGTGTGAACAAGCCTCGGAGAAAGGTCGTTTCACGCACCAGCTCTCTAAAATGAGAAAAATGGTTGGCTTATGAAGATGTGCACCCTGAGCTTGAAAATCTTACCATATCCCCACCATGTGTTAGTTGGGTCAACGGTGAAAAACCTGTTGACCGAACCTTGTTCAAACAATGCATAGGTAGTTATTAGGTCTCCTCGGAGGCGACGATACTCCAGGGGCACCGCGAGACGCATTCCACTACCAAGGAAACGCTCATTGGACACGCTCAGTGAGGGTAACGTCTTCCTTGCGTTCTGAGTAGACAGCTTGGTTCGCACATTCAAGAAGCGGTTTGACCTAGGCCCCATGGAGTATCTGGAAGTCCATGCGAGTAATACGGGGAGGGTACGCCAAATCATCCGTAGGACGGCGAAGGCCTTTTGAGCCGATTTCTCGTGTGCAATGAGAAGGACATGTTTGAAGAGAGCCAGACACCTAAATTTTTTTGGCATCTATGCTCCTAATGTCTTCCGGTCGATTCTCACCATGTGTGGCATAAGCGTTCGCTCAGTCACCCCCGAATGACATATGGACGCACTTTTCATCCAGGCGTGAAGGTGCCAGTCTAGCGGCCACTGCTTTGTAGCGTCTATATCCATTTGGAGGGTACCAGCATTTGAACTCCAGGATTTCAAATCGTCCAGAAGAAATATACGTGGACTTGAAAGGATGTCCGGAAGGTGGTTGACGTAGATCTGAAACAGAAGTGGTCTGAAAGCAGAGCCTTGAGTAATTCCAATTGGGACCGGAGCCGAGGAGTAGGTCGAGCCTACTTTCATTCAGAATGTTCTATCTGATAGCGACTTCCTCATCCAGCGCAGAATTTTCCCTTGAATCCTGCAAGACTGGAGTCTGTCTAGCAGCCGGATGCGTGGGATTCCATCGAACGCTTTTGAGGAGTCCAAAAATGTGGCATCCAGCTTGAATCCTTCGTCCTTAGCTTGGGTTAAGCTGTCCATAAATGCGAGCATGTTCGTCGCGGAAGAACGGTTTGAGAAGAGTTCGTGTTTTGCTTGGTACTGGGATGATATTAGATGGCCCGCTTCATAATGCGTTCCGTCACCTTGCACGGTATGCTAAGGAGTCTAATGGGCCTGTAGCTCCCGAGTGATAGTCGGTCACCAGTTTTGTAGATCGGCATGACAGTCACTTCCTTCCAAGGATGGTGGAGGTTCCCTTCGTCGACAGACCTACCAACCACCAGGTGCAAATGCGTCTCCAGTGTGAGCAACGTTTCCTCCATAGTCCTTGGATGTACATCGTCTGGCGCTGAAGTGGTTTGTCGTGTGTAAGAGTTGACGAACATCCTCCTCTGTGATGATGAAGTCGGTTGGAGGCCGTTCGTAATGATGACCTAACAAGTTTGGGAGTGATGATCTCGCATGGGCGGAATGCAGGCGCGCATATTGTGCACGCATTAGGCGCAAAGGCGGGGTTGGTGTCACAAAGAGGGACACGAACTTGGAGAATTTGAAAAATGTCAAAAAGGTGGACGGCATAGATGATGTAAAGGATGCGGTTCCTTCTCAGCCGCAACTTGCGACTGCACTTTATTTTCACGGCAGCTATTCCTGTCCCAGATCCCTTGACCTAGTGACATTCCATGTCTATCTCCCCACAGAAGCGCTGCCTCGGACACAAACGGCTGTTGCAAAATCCCGGTATCCTAGTCTCTTCTCGACACTACTCTCGAGCCCATCTTTCTGGCTCTTCATCTACAAACCCCACCTCACTTTGGCTTCTGCATAAAAACAGCAGCAGCTACTCAAGCTGAAATTGTCTAGTGCTTGGTAGAACATAAGCCGGAACCTAGGGTTACCTGATCTAATTCTCTGCGAAGCTCCGCTCATCTATCCTTTTCATTATGGAAGTGGCACAACATTACATTGCGCCCGAACATAATTCTCGCTGCCCGCGTTTGTGCCGCCAGTTTTGCCATCACAGAAGTCTTCACAGTATACTGCTCGCCCATCATGTCCCTGAATGAGCTTAACAGCTTACGCATGGGAGCAAACGTTTCGCTTTCCACGAAGGCATACATAACCGGACGTCCGGTACCCATGCCATCTGTTATCAGGAAGGAGTAGAGCTTGTATCTACATGTTGCCTTAAAAAGACTCACCCAACTGGGTTTGTTGCATGTGTTGCATCAATATTTACTATATCCGGAAAGCGTCGGTGCTGCGCTATCTGTTATTATCTGGTGAAACATGTGTGGCCGTGTTGACCCTCCCCCTACTCCGACACAACCACACTTCCGGACCCGCAAAGATTTGCCAGAACCAAAGGCATACAACCTGACACAATGAAACCAAATGATCTGTCATCCTATCAACGGAAATGACCGACACTACGGTGCTAGCTGTAGATGTTCTGAGTGGAAAGAACCTTGCCAGCTTCATCGGACACAGGCTGCACAACTTCACACCGCGGAGTTCCATGCTTCAGCAGGTGAAGGCAAATGCCCAACTCCTCTTCTGTCGATTCACGGGAAGTCGATCGGACAAAAACTCGGAAACCTTATGATTGTGCTCCAGATAACAAGAGGTGGTTCCTGTGTCTTGTAGTGGTCATTTCCTTGTTCCTTCATCCAGTTTAGCTTAATCAGTTTTTCGACTATTTGGCCTGGTTTGATGACTCTGATAACGCCTGCATCAACTGCCATACAATCTTGACACAAGTCAGACAGGGGGTCTGGTTTCATGCCACTGTCGAACCCGAAATGTCCTATGTGAATTCACACTCCATCACGATGTAGACCATAAGTTCATGCGCGTGCAAGCACAAGAAACTGAACCCACCAGCACAGCGCGCCCCAGCTGCACGCCGCATCGTCTCCTGGATCTAGCGTCACTACATTCAGGCCACGGCCAACAAGGAAAAGAGTGGCGATAATATTGCCAGAAAAATCCCTGCATCCAGCCCCCTTCACCCAACCTCACCAAGAACCTAACAAACTGATAAGTCCCCCTAATTTTGTAGGCTTCATTTTTTACATTGTGTTCATATTCATAAAGTGCACCTAACTTTTGTAATCTATTTAACCCTAATGCTGAAAACTGATTAGTGTCTTTCGCTTCTGATATTCGGGCTCAACACCTATTTATTAAGGCAATAATATTCTCCGTTGTTGTCAGCCGGTGCTTCATGTGCCGTGTGTAATTAGCAAATGCGTTCAACTTGCAAGCTCCTTTGGATCCCTCGACTTTCCACTGGTTTCGCTGGCCGCCGGCTGCACTGGTAGTTTACCCACTCGTAACACAAAACAACGTTAGTTCTTCGAATACATGCTGCACACAAAACTATTATACAGATAAACTTCACGCATTCATTTAATGCTTTCCCAAATGCCATGAAAGATGAAAAGCGGAAGGTAGACAATTTCTAAAGAAATTTAGCTGAGGCCATACATGAAACATTGCAGTGCAACTTTAAAACTATGATGCGCGTCTAATGATTATAAGGGAGGTGAGATTAGGTAAAACTAGTTCCAACAGAACTAAGGCTGGTTATGATGGTTTTTGGTGTGAGCATACATACAACAAAACGCTGCATTTTTACACAAAAAGATTTTTTCGACAGGTTAAGGTTTCGAGGATAGAAGCAGCTGCCGGCTAAGGACATCACGCTGCACGTGCCAGTGGGCCTAACCCACAAGTGAATGGTCAGAAGACTGTGACGCTTGTAGTCCCAAATCTGAATGGCTAAAATGTATGCATAGATGACGATTCGGTATCCGCTGAACAACTTTTGCAAGTGCCTCATTCAGAAAACCCCCAAACTTCTACGATATAGAGGCCACGTAAATTTTAATGTGGTGTAATGTACAGGGTTTGACCCGTTTTTTAGCAAAATTCTGGCTTATGGGAATCAGACTGAGAGCCGAGCTGGGGCACTACGTAATAAGGCACGCGGAGTGTGGAGATGAGCTAGTGGCTCTCAGTCACAGTCTGAGAAAGGGATTACCGGCAAATCCAGCTGTGCTGTTTACTACTGCCTCCATGGATGCTGATCTTGAGGCAGGATTTATTGATTTTTGGAGTTTGTCATATATGGCTTTGCCGCGCGCACACATCTAAGCGGTTGCACAGCATAACTCTTCTTTCCGTGAAGAAAAGTCCATTTTCACTGTTTCACAATGTGCTCTACAAATTGCTACATCATGTACCAAAAAATTCGGTCTCTGAATATGGGCCTTCTAATTCAGGGATAAACACTGGAGTTTGCAAAAAAAATTTACGTACCTCGATAGTTGTTAGATCCGACGAAGGCGTATCCGTTGAAGTCAGTTCACAAACCTCAGAGGCCAGAATCGCGTCTGCCGATTTGTGCAGGTTGTGGTGTTAAGAGGTTACATCATTCAAAAATGTTGGAAGTATGGCGAAGATATCGGTGGGTCTATAAAATTCCGAATTCAGGCATATCACCGGCAAGGCTTCGAGAGGATCCGCGATAGAGAACGCCTGGTGGCTAGACCAGTCAGAACTCCGGACCAGTCATGTGCGAGTTGGTCACTGCGGCGCCTGACCATGGGCGACAAGATGGTTTCGATGTAGACATCCGTCAAAAGTCTTCCTTTTGAAATCGTCTTCCGTGACTTCTAAGTCGAGGGGTAAGTAGGCTTAATGTGCTAAACAATGTTTCAAAATTTCGGCCGCCGTATGTATTTCGAACCAAAAATCCCCAGTCAATCTTCGAGTCACGTGGGATTTCAAAACTCCCACCTATAAGTGAGTCAACTCTAGAGAGGAAATTGTTCAAGCAATCGCTTAGTACATGTTGTCAACTCCCTCCTAATTTACGCATCGAAAGTTTAAACGCCGTGTTGTAACGGTCATCTAGGATTGTCATTTCCGTCCGCAGTTTCACGATACGTGTTCATCATGCGTTCCCGAGCGACCTATCCGTGTCTAGTGTGTGGGTCCGAATTTGAAGATACTTGGTAAGAAACTGCTCTTCATCGGGGTTTTGTCTTTTAATTTCCTAGAAGGCGCTAAACAAATTTATCAAGGATAACTGTGTGGTATTTGTGAGTGCGGCGAGGCAAAAAACCCTGACGGCGTTTTGCTTCGCGGGTGGCTGTGCTACAAATGCAGAGGACGACCCCCAACTCCCTGCGGTGATCGAGGACTCAGAAGAGATGGGGCATTTCCTGATGACGAACATTACGCGAATCACCGGCCGCCCAATCCAATTTTGTCTAAAAAGCACAGAGACCGTCCATCAGCCACCTCTTACTATCTTGTTCACGAAAGTTAGGCGACTGAGTTCTTATACAACTGGTAGTGTGCAAGCCGAAGGATAACGAAAGATGAATTGCGCACCTACATTACTTTGCTGAAATATCAAATGTCGTCATGTGAAGTGCGGCAGTTTGCATCCGACGGATTCGGCGAGATCCTCGCCACTCAGGACGTTACAACTACCGCCAGAAATGTCGACCAGCTGCTTTGGGTGAGTGGCTCACAGACTTCAGTCCTGGATAATTTTTGCAACGACCGTGCTCTATGTATAATCTGCCGGGTAAATACCTATGCTTTCCGGCCAATGACACTTTGAGTCTTCGGTTTCATGATGTTGGCGTTAACCTACCCAGAGTTTCTAGCGCAAACCCCCAAGCCAGGTTTCGAAAGGATTTATCCAGGCGCAAAAATTAAAGAACTCGGGGCACTTTGTGGAAACTGTCTGGTTATTGTTAAAACCAGTACGCATTGCCTCCGCTGACGGATATACGGGCTTGGCATGGAGCCCTGCGCCTGCTCGCAGTTATTTATTGGAGCGCACCAAAAAAAACCGCAGACTGACCGATGCTTGTCCTCTTGTGAGACGACTTCTTCATCGTTAGTAATCGGTGCGCACCCCGTGTAACAGTAGTCTGACAGGTGTTATCCTCTTCTGAGGATAACAACTGGTCAGACTACTGCTGAGCAGACTGCTGATCAGCCATCCGTGGCCGAAGGGTTAAGTGTTCAAACTGCCAGCCAGGAGGTCACGGGTTTGAGATTCTCTGGGGCTTCGCGTGATGCGCACTGCTGATGACTCACAATAAGGACAAAAAGGCTGTACAGTGCTTCTCAGCTTTCCAGCATAGATTATCCTCACTTACAGGATGTAATCCCCCAAAAAAATGCCCGAAGATTATTTCAGTTGATCCTTTCGATCGGCACCTGGAAACTACCTGTGAGTGAAACTATCAAGGATCAAACTGTAGCGACAATCTTGAATAAAGAAGAATGCCTCGACCGGTGGGTCAAATTCTTCGAACACAACTGCCACTCATCTTGAGCCCACAAATGTCGCAGAACCCTGGATGGTAAATGTGGAACCCGCTAAGTCCTCGGAGGTTTATGACTGCATATGTTCTCTCAAGCATCACCCAGCTTCCAGTCCGGATGACCTCCCATCCGCATTGTTCAAAGATGTGACTAAAGTCCGCAGGCAACGCTCGTCTGATCTGTTTGCCTGCATTTGGGAGAAAGAAAATTGTCCCAAACAACCGGAGAGAGTGCTAGTCTCCATTTTCGGAAATTGGCTCTTAGTGAATTTGTTAATTACAAGGGAATCAGCTTAACCCCGATCGTAACAAGTCTGTTGGCGTCACTCGGGCGCTGTCACATTATAACGTCTCCTGAAGCAATACCTCGATAGCAGCAAGCGAGGTTCTGGACCGGTAGGGGTTGCACTGACCGAAGCTTTACATTCTGTCGGGCGATAGAACGACGTCACACGTACAAATAACTCACAGTTTTGGTATCCTTGGGTTTCCAAGGCGCATTTGACCTGGTTGACCTATCTGTTCTCCTTGACACCCTTGTCCATCATGGAATCCAGCGAAACGTTGTGGACAAATTAAGTTCTCCGTAATCTTAGACTTGTGAGGGTATATGGAGAACTCTCCGGAGCTCCGATACACGAAGCGGTGATCGTCAGGGGCGCCTTGTCTCTCCAGTCTCATTAAATTTTCTGATTGACGGGATGATGAGACGAAAGCTGGAAGGTATTCAAAACCGTGGGGTTTGAATTGCAGCAAAAGAAA
This sequence comes from Opisthorchis felineus, assembly GCA_004794785.1. NCBI lineage: Eukaryota > Metazoa > Platyhelminthes > Trematoda > Opisthorchiida > Opisthorchiidae > Opisthorchis > Opisthorchis felineus. The sequence continues at coordinate 61,044 of SJOL01001553.1, read as the reverse complement.
TATTATCTATCTGGATTGTGCTGACGATATCGTTCTCGTCTCCAAAGTGGAGGCGAAGTCGCAGATTACTTTGGATGAACTGACCAAAGCCATCCCGTCCTTTGACGTGCACATTGCACCCACAAATTGTAAGGTCATGCTCCTGGACACACAGTCACTAAACACGCCACTTACAATCCAGGGAGTGACAGTGGAAGCTGTGGGGCCTTTCTCATATCTTGGAAGTTGTATTAGTTCTTATTATAGTGTGACAAATAACGTCAATGCACGAATCTGCATGGCTTGGGTCACGTTTGCCAATTTGAGATACTTATGGCGTAAAAGCGGCATATTGCCGACTCTCAAAGGACGTGTGCAGCAGGCTACAGCGCGGGATGTTTCGTTGTATGACTTTGAGACTTGGCCCGTCCGAGTAGCGGAACTGGGACGTCTTCCGTTGATCTATAATGGTTGTCTCAGGACCATAGCTCGTTTGGTTTGGCGTCGGTGAAGTTACAACAGAGCGTTCGGCTGTGCAACAGGGCTAACTTTGAAGAATGTGTCCTGCACCAGGTGCTGCTTTGGTCGGGCCATGTATTCTGTATGCCGAACCATCATCTGCCAAAGAGGGTGCTGTTTTCCGTACCCAATTGAGAGCGGTGGAAACAGAGATGTGGCCAAGCCTTGACATGGCACAGGGTTATGAGAATTGGAACAAACGTTCTTGTGCAGGACAGTTAGCGGCCGTACATAACACTGATCGGAGACTGCAGAGTATCAGTAAGTGCCTATTCCAAATGAGACGGTTGATTGTGAGATTTCAATACCAAGCTTTTTTTCGTTGAGACTCTCAACCTGACCGTTTCGCTGTGGATAATAAGCCGATGAATTATTATTGGCAATATCTTTTTCCGAAAGAAGACTGGTGATCCCAACTGACTTGAACGATGAACCTTTGTCAAAATGGATACAGGCAATCCGAACGAAAAAAATTGTTCGAGACAACCAATTACAGCTACTGTAATTATATCCGCACACGCAAATGCAGGTGAGAATCTGGTGAACTTGTCAATTAGCTTGAGTATGAAGCAGTGTGTACCTCCACTCAACCGTCACCTTACTGCTGGTCCCGACGGAATTTCACGTGCTCTGTTCAAAGATGGCGGCGTAATCATCGATCAGTAACTGCCCAACCTATTGTTGTCTCCCTGAAAGAAAAAGACCGTTTTAGATGACTAGAGCGATTCGGTAATTGTGCCCATTTTCAGAAAGGGTACTCATACTGAACATGGTAATGACGGTTATCTTAGATTGAATTCCATTGTAACAAAGCTTCCGGCGCGACTGATCCTTCGGTGTCTAAAGGCGACGCGCGAATCCGTGACCCGTGATCATCAAGTTTGATTTCGACCGCGTAGGTCCTGCGTCGACCATGTCTTCACACTCTGTTAGATGTTAGAGCAACGCCATATGTAGAGTTGACGCAGAATCTTGATATTCCTTAACTTCAAGGGTGCGTTCAATTCTGTCGATCATTTAGTGCTGGTAACTGCACTTGCCCAGCATATATGCCCCAGACGTTTGTGAACACAATCTGGTCCCCTTATTCAAAAACTTCTGGGCGGGTGGGAGTGTATGGTGAGCACTCCAAAAGCCTTCCTATAAACCGTGGTTTCCGACAAGGATGCCTACACTCGATTCTTGTTCGAATTCATCATTGATGAAATAGTGACGCGGATCCTGAAACGTTTTTAAAGCCCGGGTGTTCAGATTGTTGATGTTGAGACTAAATAGGTGGCTCTGTCCTCGGCTCTGAAGACCAAGGCGGGGCATAAGTCATGTTGAATTGACCGACCACCATCATACCATCTCTCGGCATGCGCCTATGTTAAGTATCTGAAAGGGCACGATCAACGAGTGTACGCGACTCAAGAAGGAGCGCGCAAATCCCCAGCTATGACGCGAGGCATACCACTCCTAGCGCAGAGAGAAGAAGATCAGACATTCGGGAGAGCCTTTACTACCTCAACCAAGGGCGAATTGCGGTTGAAGCATCGCCGAATATGTGTATTTTGAGCAGCCTTGTGGAGCAGCAAATTTGTCAGCAGAAAGGAAGTACAACTGGCCGGGAGGAAAAAAGCTCGGTTCATTTGGAATAAGGCGCAGACTCTTGGAAAATGTGCGAAATTTAAAAGCGCAAATTTCAGAAAACAAAATTGGCAATAACTCGGAGAGCAAACAGGGCTATGGATACCGATACCTCCAGCAATCCCATTGAGGGAAAAGTCATTAACGAGCCTTTCTTGGGCCAATCTAGAAAAGAGGCTTTTGACATCTACGGTGGTCTGTCCATCTTATTGGGGGAAGATTTGTTTCCCCGGTTGACGAGTTCTGTGTCCCCTCCGGCTGCGTCGCAGTAGGCGTGATCGCCTGTAGTTCAATCGCGTAGAGAATAAAGTCAAGCGGTAGGTTACTGTGGCATGCTGGCTGTTCCGAAAGATGGAGTGGATGGAGCTGATTCATGTGTCGCTTCCAGATGTTTTAGCCAGCAGAGACGTCATAAATTACGCTCCCGTGATTTCGTAAGACGTGGCCTTGGGTCCATCGCCTGCGTCTTGGTTGATAGTCGCTCGCAAAGACGTGCATCCACGTCAAGTGGGGCCATGTTTGTCTTACATGCGGGCCCGGAACAAGCTGCCGGTGTCGGAGACGTGACCAAATTGAGAGCCCGCAATTTTCCGTCCATGAGTGATCAAGCAGGCGATTTCCTGTCATCCAAAGAGTCATTCGGGATGGTCCGGTAGACCGGAAGAAATCTGTGGAGAACTTCGACGGATGTCCCTTCCTCTCGAGATTTGAGTAGCGCCCGCTTGAACGTATCGACGAAACGTTCTGTCTAACCATTTGGCTGCGGGTGGTACGGTGGCGAACGAACGTTCCTGATGGCATTCTCGGGAAAAAGCTGTGATCTATTATCCGATGCGAGGGTTACCGGCAGGTCGTCCTGGCTGAAGATCTGGGGCAGGACTCGGAGCATTTTGGTTTTGTTGGCGGGAAAACAGGCACAGCTTTTGGCTACTTGGAGAAGGTTTCAATCCATTTGAGGTAGCTTACACTTCTGTGTCAACGCTTGGCTTCCTGTTTCGCCCACTATCGTATATCAAAAGGCATGGTGGCTTGAGGCAGCCCCTTATGGAGATAAAGGAAAGATAACACAACCGTATTTATAAGATTATCATAGAAAGCTCCACAAGGTCATTCCAGAATCTTCGTGAGGGTGCGAGAAGCGTCAAGCTATAGATGTTCGAAGGACGTAGCCCTCATTAAGCGTGTCCAGCGAGCTGCTACGAAAATGGTTGCCGGCCTTAATTCCGTGGACTACTAATAAGCTCCTCACCTGGCCCCAGCTGCCTGCATGACCTGTTCATTCCAAACTACTGAACCTGTGGTTCGAATTTAACCATTTCGGTGGATTTTCAGTCCGTGCTCCCAACAAAAAATCAATAATTTTCTATACAGCTTGTGTTGTGGCTCGTGCGTTGGCACCATCTCACTCTTCCTAGGAACCATTATGCCCGGCTCCACAACAGCGACACCAGTGAGTCTCTACAGTTTCACTGTACACCATGATCCTGAGGTTCCTGTTACCATCTATACGCTTTGCCAATCTCTCCAATTCATCATCCCCACTTACGCTTTTTGTGACCCTGGCCATGAGCCCAACAGTCCAAGGCCAGGAGGCCTCAGCGGTGGTTTTAGGATTTAGTTTAACTTGACCGGCTGGATGACGCCAACTCTGCTGCTTCACCAGATCTGATGTTCTGGTTCCTCATTTTCAACCATTTACACTCTTCTTGCCATGTGTCAAACAGGAAGCCTCTTGTTTTGCCCTCCCT
>SJOL01001553.1:0-30414 GCA_004794785.1 Opisthorchis felineus | reverse complement strand
CCTCTTTCTGGTCACACTTTTGACTCCTGGTTCAAGCGGTACGAAGACATGTTCAGGACTGATTTTTCCAAGTTTGATGACGGATGGAAAGTCAGATTATTGCTGCGAAAACTCCGCACACCGGAACATGAACGGTACACAAATTTTATTCTCCCCAAGCTGCCCCGCGACCTCAGCTTTGATGAGACGGTCAGAAAACTGTCTCAGATATTCGGCGACCAAACATCACTGTTCAATATCTGTTACCAATGCCTAAAGCTAGTCAAGAAAGATGATAATGATTTCATCACGTTTGCCGGTGTTGTTAATCGGGAATGCGAGCGCTTCAAGCTCAGCTCAATGACGGAGAATCAGTTTAAGTGCCTCATTTTTGTATCTGGTCTCCAGTCATCCCAAGATGCTGATTGTTGAGTCATTTCCTCTGGGAAGTGTCCCCTAAAAAAATCCTAACAGCCGGTGTCTCGGGGTTCAGAATTTTGAGTCAGGGTCTAGGGACAGTGCCCTAAACGAAACCCTACCTCTGCCACTGCCTTGTGGGTCAAACTTTTAATTCAAAGGCTCAAGTTGTGGTACCTTATCCAAATACCTTATTTCGACTTGGGCAACCAGGAGGTATCATTTGCCGTTGCAGCTCTTCGCTCACCGGCGGTGCCCAACACGCCATCCCCACCCCTCGAAAGATGCAGGGCGATTAACCCGTCTACCTGTCCCCTAGCCACTATTCCGTGTCTAAACCTTCACTCATAAAAATAAACCAGAAGTCACCAATCTCAAGAGACCTGCTCCTTCAATGCCCGTTCTCTATGTCAAATCGGCGAGATGGCTCATTGTTTAGAGCGCAAATTTGCTAACCAGAAGGTCCGTGGTTCGAACCCGACCTCTACCTCTCGACTTCCCCTGTCTAGGCTTGGGCAACCTGGCAGTATCCCAGCCCTCGTTCTTCCTTCGGATGGCATGGCAGCTAGACACCTAAAGGGTGTCTGGACGATGTCAAATCGGGCAACAGGCGTCCCGTGCTGAAACTTTGTTCTCTCTTTTTGTCCGTGCACGCTGTGTCTCCGAAACATGTATACAACACCCCACTTCGGTTGTGCACCTCAGGCCGGTTCGGACGAGCTCAGATGATCCACATGTCACTCTTCGGGTATCTGGTGATCCTGACTCAATGGCTTGTGGTATCCACGGTGTGGTAGCTGCACTCAGCCCCAAGGCTGAAAGCGCCTTACTGGACTGGATCCCAGTAAACAGTCGCTTTTGCGCTGTGTGGTTGTCTGACTCAATTAAGATTACCGCAGATTGATGCGGTAAACGGTGTTTGTTTGTCGTATCAGCGTACACCCCAATAAACTGCAGTTCTGAGAATGAGAAGGACGAGTTTTATCAAGATTTGTCATGACTGCTTCGGTCGGCAACAAGGACAAATATAGTCGTCCTGGCGGGTGATATGAATGCCCAAGTTGGACGACTAAGTCCGGAAGAAGCACATTTAGGTGGTAGAGCTGGAGTCGGTGCTGAGCGTACGGATAATGGGGAGTGGCTCCTTCAATTGTGTGCCGATCATCGTCTGTTCCTGACCAATACGAACTTCCAACATAAGCGCTCCAATCGAGTTACTTGGAGGCCACTAACCACATGATAGTCGTAGACTCAATTGGACCATGTGGTCATCAGTTACCGATGGAGAGCCTCAGTTAAGGATTGTCATTCCTTCCGGGGTACGCAACCACCACATGAGCTGGCCAGATTTCTGGCAGGCATTCTTAAACCACTTGCTGGCAAGTCACCCGTACACATCCAAGATTCGTATGACTGCCAAAAAAGTAGCTGGGTTTCAGTTAGAGCTAGACGAAGTTCTTGTTAGCTTTGTCGTTCAGCTGTAGCACTCTTCCGGTGCCTAGCTGCCATGCCACCCGAAGGAAGCACGAGGGCTGGGATACTGCCAGGTTGCCCAAGCCCAGACAGGGGAAGTCAAGAGGCAGAGGTCGGGTTCGAACCACGGACCTTCCGGTCAGTAAATTCGCGCTCTAACCACTTGAGCCATCTCGCCCCCTTAGCTTTGATGTCACGATGTATACGAATGTCCTTAAAGCGGACGCTCTGGAAGTAGCGAGAAGGCTGTTATGGCGGTCACAACTCTGCAAGACCGAACGCAACTCTCTGTAAACGAGATAACTGAAGGCATAAAGGTATGTTCACACCTCAGTCACTTTGTTTTTGGCTCAGTTATATACTCTCAAGAACAAGGTATGGTGGTTGAATCTCCAATAATCCCGATTTTGGCCAATATGTGCATGGAAAACTTAAAACAGAAAGCGTAGGACGGATCTGAGTGTCCACCGAGTGTTTTCTGGCGTTGCGTAAACGACACGTTCGCTGTGATAGAGCGTGATAGCGTTAACGAATTCTTTCAATATCTTAACACTTTGGACCCTCACATTAAGTTTATCATGGCGCTAGGATCTGGACCGTGTACACTGCCCTTTCTTGGCTGTATGACACACGAGAGTGGTAGGAAATTTCAAACGACCTTGTTGAAAATCAACGGATAGTGGTGCGGTCTTAAAATGCTCCTCAGCACACCCAAAAGCAGTATATGCTAGTATAGTTTAGGAGAGTAAGATCACCGTGCACAGAGGAGGTTGACCGAAGAGCGGCACAAATTGAGGTAAAAAAGCGACTTCAATACAGCAGATACACAGTAGGTTCAATTAGGCGGCAACTAAGACGGGTATTGGTCCCAACACCAAGACCCAACAAGGGTTGGGTTGTAACAGCAGTCATTCCATACAAAACAGGAACATCCGAAGTCATTAGAAGGGTGCAAAGTTTGGCTAACAATAGAGTAGCATTCCAGAAGGGCAAGACTACGCTCGGTATTGGTGCAGTTGAAGGATCGCCTTTCGGTTGATTAGACTGGACACTGTGTATACAAAGTAAATTGTAACGACTGTACGAAGGTTTATACAATTCAGACAGCCATGGAATTGCACACCAGAATCAGTGAATATAAGCCATGCATCAGCAGACCACCGAGAAACGTAGATGAATATCAGGCGATAGTCAAAGACTCGTCAATGGCAGAGCATGCACTGGACACTGGGCACAGGATAGATTTGGAAAATGTGAACATTTTGAGACGGGGACTAAGATCCACACCACAGCGACTGGTGGCCGAGGCGGTGGAAATCGCCAAGCTTCCCAGCGTGAACAGAATAGAGGGCGGAGAACCCGCAAGCGTGTGGAGAGCGGTTTTAGACCAACCGGGATGACACGAGGCGGTGTGCAATTATCGGTAAGATGGCCTGGGTCTAAAAGTTCAGAATCCAAGCAGAGTAAGATCAACTTAATCATCCCCTCAAACCCAATCCATTTGTCCTGGCACCCCTCGACGCATACAGACGAACTAACTCTGTGAACGACTCCTAAGAGGAATATTCCATGAAGATGTCCCAGACGGGAAAAGTAAGGCTGCAAAATCCGGATTCAACATGAAAACAATCCTCCCTAACCAGTCTATCGAACTTCAGAACGACACCCGGCACCGATCCACTCGGCTAGTCATAAAAAGTCTCACGAAATGGTTTACTGACTGCCTTAAAACCCGATCAACCTGGTAACTTACTCAGTCTGACGAAGGTTTTTTGTCAAAAGCTAAACATTGCCCAGTAATAAATCCACCGATTGTTCACCAGACCTCTGAAACGAACTCTGCCGCACTGATTGGCATGCACTTCACACCCGCTAACTTAAAGTGTTACTGCAAGACGGGGTTGGATCAAACCAAAACCTCATGCTTACAGACGAGCCAATCGGCGCGGTCGATAAATCTGCTTACCCGGGCAGTTGTATAAGTTCCGGTGGGCTGGCTCGACATGAGATTATTTCTCGAATTGGGAAGACCAGGGCAGCTTTTGCCCAACCCCGACACCTATAGCGCCTACGTGACGTCACTTTGTCAGCCAAAGGCAGAGTTTACACTGCACCAGTTTGATCCGTACTGCTTTATGTGTCATAGACATGGCCTCTACGCGCAGAGGACATACGAAAGATGTCAGTGTTTGACCACTGGTGTCTCCGAAGCATAGGTCGGGTCTGGTGAGAACATCGGATTAGTAATGCTCAGGTATGCTAGATGGTCCTAGGTCCTGCGATAGATAGATTACCCACGCTTCATAGTTTACGCTGGTTGGAACATGTGCTCCGCATCTCAGAAACCGTCTGCCTCGCAGAGCTCTTTTCGCCGAGCTCTGTGCTGAGTGGAAGCGACCGAGAGGTGAATAGTAACCTGGCAATGAAGTATGAAAACGCTAAACAGTAAACTGAGTCGGATCGACAACTACGGGCCCCCTGGATGGGGACCCCGGAACTCAGCTCATCAGTGCTTAAGGATACTGACAGAAATAACCCAACCTCGCAGTAGTAGGCGCTCATGCATCAAAGCCATCGCACTCAATGCGTAGCTAACTGAACTAACTGAACATGCCATCGTTTCCGAGGCTTGGCCATATGTCCCCCACTCCCCCACTTTCCGGTGATTGAAACTGTAGCAGCTGGAACAAGTGTGCTTACGGTATACGGTTTATTGCTGATAAACTGAATTGAGTTTGAATTTGACGCCTCCTATAACTAATGGCGATATGGTCTATCTGTGCTGAAGGTTGGCTCGCATGCGGGGACACCATATATTCAAGCGGCCCCGATGGATCCAAGAGTTGGTACTGCACAGAAACAGTCTATGGTGAGCGCATAGCTGCAGCAAGCTTTCACCGTTGTCCGTGTATCTCGATTCCAATTCAAGCAACCATTCAGGTCGGTTAATTAGAACAATAACAACCCCAGCGGAACCAGCAGCAGCGGCCTCTGGAGCTCCAGAGGTGCGCAACCAGAAGCGAGCGGAAACTGATGTGTTAGTCACTTCAGCAAATGTATCTGAGTATTGAATCCTCTTTTCAGACATCACACCAATAGAGAGCGTGTTCAGTGTACATGCATGAATAGTCTGTTGTCCATGTTATTCCAGAGTGCGAAAGTTAAAGGCTATCAGACCAACTGAGCGTCAGGGTTTGAAGGATGGTTTCAAAATGTCTGCGGCCGTGGTAGCCGAGTTAACTGTAGCTACTGCAGCAAGCGGCAATGGGCGGCAAACAGATCTGTCAGTCCTTAAGAGTGGACCTATGGAGATGGTGCTAGCAACTGGGTGTTGCGTGGGAGGACGAATAATTGATAAAAGATAAAAAATAAAAGAGAATTGTCCAGCTGTAACACCCTTTCGGCGCCTAGCTGCCATGCTACCCGAAGGAAGCACGAGAGCTGGGATACTGCCAGGTTGCCCAAGCCTCGACAGGAGAAGTCGAGAGGCAAAGGTCGGGTTCGATCCACGGACCTTCCGGTCAGTCAATTCCCGCTTTAACTACTGAGTGAGGGATAAAGGACTAAGGCGTCAGCGTTAGCCTGTTTCCGCTTTCCCGCCTTGTTGCATGCAGCAAGTAAGGCGACCTGACTGATTGCCGATGTGGCATGAGATTATTTTTTAGTGTGCATTTCATAGTTGTACTGCTAGGGCGCCCAGACCTAGACAAGATGATTTTAGGGTCCTCAACCAAAGATTTTGGCTCAAATCCTTAACCGCAAAACAGCGGTGGTTGACGGCAGCGGAACATCATCGTTGAGCACTAATGTGATGCTGTCGGTGATGATGATGGTGGTTGACGCGAGATAGTCACAATAGCCTGTATTTTTAAGGACCAAGTTGTCATGCATGCTACATTCCCCAAGCTGGGGTACCAGGAGACTTAGTCAGACCTTTACCTATTGGTTAAGCTGGTGTGAGAGGCTATGTGAGTGTCATACACACACACCCTAGTATAGCTAACTGAATTATGGACGTGCACAAACGGCCACACCACGGTAAGGTCCAGTCTCTTCGTCACGGAACAGGTGAACTGATCACACTCCATAGGCTGCACTGGTTCGGTAGTGTGCTCCATACGCCAGCCAGCCGAATTTCTCGGAGAGCCGTTTTCGCACAACCACGGGTAAAATGAGTCAGCGGATGTCGAGCAATAACTTGGCAATAATGTGTTAAAGCCATTACCACAAAACTCACCTGCTGTGGTCACTTCCGCTCTCAGATGGCGATCCCGAGACGGGACACGTTAATGTTTAGAGACATTGACAGACGTGCCCCAGTTGAGCGCTCAATGACGTGCATGCAGCCAAGCTTTTGTCTTCAACACATAGCTTTCCCTCTCGTTCTACTTGATGAAAAGTTTACTGATATACCTGTGTAAATGCACCAATTATATCAGCTATCACTAATGTGTAGCTATCCACCTGTATCTCCCCAGGTCATCGGTGAACGAAACTATGACAGTTATAACCACTGTACAACATGTACGCTGGTTTTACAGCTAGTGATGTTGGTGATGCTGCAGGCGTTTCAAAATATTTGCGGTAGGCTAGCACCAGGTAGCATCGCTGTCCACTTTTGACTTTAAGACTTTGAGCATCCTTAACCAAACTTTATTTCTGGGGGAAATTACTCGCACATGATATACGAGCTGCTGGTAGTCCACAGGATGGGCTGATTAGGTCGCATACTTCGAATACCAGTGAACTACCTTCCCCAGAAAGTTTTTTTCGAATCATCATCGGAGGCAATAATATCAGTGTTGACGTCGGTGCTTCACCGCCTTACAACCACAAAGTTTATCTAATTATGTTTAAAACCCTAGAGTGAGGAGAGGACAAAAGACTGGGTGAGGGAGGGGACCTGGTGCTGCCATATTGTAAACATCCTGAGGTACCTACACCTTCAAGCACTCAGTCAGACAATCCGGAAAGAAACTGACAGCACGCAGGTCACTAGCACTAATCAGCCACCATTTCTTGCAGTCTCCTGCCAAGCGCAGGCGGGGTCTGGAAAGTAGACCGCACCAGTACCGAGGGTAGAGACAGGCCAGATTCGTTAAAGTCATGTCTTGGTAGCGAATCCGGAAAACTGTATCGACGGTTGCCATTTTCCTGAATAAAGACGACAATCCTGGGAATATCAGTGGTTAGAGGTAATGCCGATGTGGCCGAAATAAGGGCTCCATGGAGCGCATGCAGCTAAGCTGTTGTTTTCAACACCTGATCTACCTTCCCCATCTCCCACCGATCAGCAAACCAACTGCTTCTCCTCGATTCACCCATGGAAGTTGCACCCAGTACCTTCAGTGGTTGACTGTTTACCCCGTTTTCCTAGATTATCAGCGTACGGAACTAGGACCACCGCAGACGGTTCTAGGTACTGCTACCGCCAGTCATGATGGGACATAAAAGGTGCGTAGTTAGTTTGTCTGAGCCACTTGGGAATGAATCACTCTGGTTGGGTTCAGAGTATGAAACCTCACTTCGTGAGGAAAGTAGAGCTTGTCAAGTCACAAGCGGATACTGAGCGAAGTTATGGTAGTCAGAGCTAAAAAATGGGAGTGAGCCATTTTCCTTCCATTTCAGTTTCACTCGGGTGGTGTGTATTCCAAGTGGAGTTTCATAGGCAACTTCGCAAATGGAAGCACTCAATTCTTGCCCCTGCTAGTGTGGTGCAGTTAGGTGAATGGTCTTACTTGTTGCATACAGCTGAACATGGCAGCTAGGTTTAGGTATAAAAAACGCCTTCTACTTCACGTAGCTATCGATGAAGCCGTCTCACCTGGAGAAAAAGGATGCTTATACAACCGCTCACAATGTGTTAATCTACCACTTAAGACACCTGGAGCTTATGCCGTCAAAATTGGTCGGGATTATGATACACTGTAGGTGTGGAACTCACCAGGAGTCCTCGTATGGCACTCGCTTTCTCCCGCCTCATTCGAACTAACAATGGTTGTGTGCACTTAAAGGAGGAACGGAGCATCGGTATCATCAATATGCGAAAATCAAGCCGTTCTGCTAGGCACCATCAACAGCCAAATGAATGAGAGACTCGCCGAGAGACTGACGCCAGTGGTGTCAATGTTGTGATCTCCGCACTCGAATACCTGTGACACAAGCCAAAGTGGTGACAGAAATATGGATATTTGTGACACCAAAATGCCTCAATAGTTTCCACCGATCTCCCTAATAAATAAATAAATTGTTCAGGTGTTCCAGCTATCGTGCAACCCCAAAGAATCACGGGAGCTGAGTTGCCGCCAGGTTACCAAAGCAGTCGTGAAGCCGGGATTAGTTGAGAACTAGGGTCCGCTCATCAGTTTTGTGCTTTAGTCCCGAAGCTGTCTTAAGTTCCCTATTATCTGGTTTCAGGGTATCATCGGTTCTCATTCTGTTTTCTCTATCTTGCAGGTTCTTTCATCCGTTTCTTTCCTCGTGCAACATAAATGTCATCCAATCACCTTGTTCTTTGTTGTTCCAAGTGTATGATGTTTCAAGTGCAACAAAACAAAAAGTCCGCTAAATGGGTTTGCAAAGTTTGTTCAACAAAGCAATCCATTTTGAAGGTAAGCGCTAAATCGGATTATAGTTTTGCATGTTTATGCCGTCCTCTTTGGAGTCGAACGCGATGCCTTGGGCCTGCATGCTGGGCTCCAGTGAATTATCAGTCCTTTCACTCGTTTATGCATTGTCCTCGCCAATCAAATGAGATTCCTGACCCAATGAGGTGATATCACCGAGGGACTTTCCATTACGTGACAGACGATGTGCCGAGAACGAGTAAGCCTAGTATAATTAAGAACACAGCAGCCAAGTAAACCGAACAAGGATTATAGAAAAGCGCGAATAAGGGGCAACGGGTAATTCTAAGTAGAAAATGAAAAGTTCGGCTCGGCTGCTAGGTGTGGTATGGTATTTCATTCTGAACGCTGCATGTGATAACACTTTGTTGGCTTAGACCGATAAATTCGTTTCTGAAGAACAGGCACCGTGTGGTACATCGTGAAGCATAGTACGTAGTTTCCGACTGTTTACCCGTTAAGTAAACCTCTTAGACTTTCGCACAGCCACCCATAAGTTGCCTCTTCTTTGCCGTTCACTGCATGGTATGGTAGCATATGGAAGCACCTACTCACTCTCGAGTCCACATCCACAATTGTATTCCGCCCATGTGTTTAATTTCAATTGTGCCCGTGCCTCTAGCTTTATTGTCTATTTTTTCACAGGTTTTCGCGGAGGCAACCGCACGAGAATGTCGAGCCATCGTTCAACATCTCAATAAAGAAGCCATCACTCGTCTTCCACATTCAGTTGGCCAGTCCTACTGTGAACAGGAAAAAGAAAATGTATCTGAAATACTTACTGTGCCCTTTGAGCAGCAACAAAACGTTAACCCGATTACGATCACTAATTGCGATTCAGAGTTATCTTACAAAATACAACCTTCTGAAGAAGAGGAGTTGGTAGAAGACGAATCCAAGTATCGTCTGAGCATAAGCCCATGCCACTCTTTACCACGGGATTGGTCCTTACTCCCAGATAATGATTCGGTATGTGTTTACTAGCTTTGGTATTACACCGTTGTGCTGTTGCTGAGTTTCTTGTCTTCCGCTATTTTTCAATGATAGCACTTGTCGGACACATTGCATGTTTTCAGAGCAATGAATCAATTCTTGTTTGTTACCTTCTGCCAGATCTTCACGTCTGACCTTATTTGCAACGAGCTTATTTGAAACGATGGGTTCAATCTAGTGACGGCAAACGAAACTTTGCTAGTGCCCTCCACAAGCAGGCTCTTATTCCTAGTGGTCAACTATTGATGATATCGGGCTAATCAGATTTGTTCAAGTCCGGGGCTCTTTTTTAGAACTGGTCAGCCTGTACCGCCCCTACGAGCCCAACCAAACTTCCACAGTTCTTCCAAGGGGGGGGGGGTAACTTGTTGGGCCAAAGTCGTGCTGTCCCTGGGAGTGTACTTTCTTCAAGAGTGGTTTAGTAATATTGCGGTGGTACGCTTCACGAAGCCACTTTCTGACTATTCATGCTGGTCCAAATACGCCACTTCTAGGAGATATCTCCAGCTAGCTCAGTAGTTAGGGCGCGAACTTATTGAACAGATGGTACAGGCTCGTGCAGCTTGGCAGTATCTCAGCCCTCGTTCTTCCTTGGAGCGGCATGGCTGTAGGCACCGAAAGGGTGTTACAACTGAATGATTATTATTTCTTATTCCAGGAGACCGGAGTGTCAATCCCACATTCAACAGGTTTCGATGAGCAGGACATTTGTTCCTAACAGCGAGTTATCTGCTGAACTACAGGGAATTCTAACCTTTTCGTTTTATGAAGTTTCGACACCTTTTTATGGGATATCTCGATAATTTTTCAGGATGGCCGGGCAGAAGCAATCAAAATCTAAATATAATTCGATGTCAGGTTGTCTCTAGAAATAACACAGCGTTGCTTGTCAGTTTGAACACCTTTTGGGACAGCTTCAATCCACATCGGGTCCTCTTCATACTTCTGTCAGCGTTATTTAGGAATCCTGGCATGTCATTTTAGGAGTATTATCGAGATATCCTTCGGAGACACCAGAATATCCTGGCAAAAATAATATGTAGACGGCACTCAGCTAGCTGCAAATTGACCCTGCGGAAGGATCAATGGTGAGGGACGTTGAATCTAAAACGAATGCTGCGCTGGTGCTGGTTTGTTTCGTGGCAACTTAGGTGAACTGGTTCATATACCCGTTGTTGGACTACAGTATTTATTCTTTATGAGGAACTTCCTTCCGAAAAATATCCTGCGTGGCAAATTGCTACTTTTTGCACTGCTCCTCATTCACAGCTCTTCAGGTCAGCACTGTAAAAACAGTTTTCCCTTCTTGTAACCCCCTCAGCAAAGAGTCATTTCGAAGGGATTAATCTCTGTCTCATTTTTACTTGATTCAAACAAATTCTTACAGCAATCGAGGTAAAGACAATTTTCATCTACAGAATGGAGCTCTGGCATAAACAGGTTAGCCACCGCACACAGTTTTGCGGTTTCCTGTGCGATCCTGCCTTCATTTTGTTTGCCAGATCAATGGAAGCGGGGTTCTCCCATCAAAAAGGGTCAAGGCATGACAAATTTTGGTTAGTTCAGTCCGCGAATTGACAGACCACTGACTTCTCCCGAACTGCTTGTTTTTCGCGAGAAAGGTCGGCATTGTGCGTCTTAGCAAAGCGAGAGAGGATAGTCGGAAGATTATGAATAAACACATCAATAACCATTGGTGTATCTTGCTTATAGTTCATAGGAAGACGTCATCATCGAGTAAATCCTGCTTTACTCGGAGTAAGTTGGCTTGTGCAAGAAAATGGCTTCCCCCAGAGGGGAGTTTCAAACAATGAGCTTTCCAAATTTGAACAAAAAGCAAATAGTTTTGCATCATCTGATGTCTACACTACAGTCATCTAACTGTCTTGTTTACGAAATCCGTGTTCAACCTTATAGAGACCAACAAACAAAACTGTATCATTTCTGTTATATTCTGGCTCCGTTTTGGGTTAGACATTCCAGAGATCATAAACGGTTTGGGTGCTCCTAAATGTGTTCCTCATAAAGGGAGAGTATCGCATCTCAGATTGCGCCCAAGTTACTCCAGTAATCCGAATCTGATCGGCCGTAATAAGAAACGTGTGCGAATGATTTCATCCTTTTAGTTAGTGAGAACAGATACTTAACACGGTCACACATGTGCTTCTTCGGCTACAGTAGACTGTTCTCTCAGTCGGATTGTATTATTTTGTTCCTAATACTGTCCTGTTTTGCTACATTTTCCTGCTAACATCGATGCTAACTATGTCGCATTTTGTTTTAGGTTAATTTGTCCAGTCAAGCTGAGCCATATCCGAATGAATCCAAGTGGAATATCTATCTGTAGCGTAACTGTACATACCTGTTTGTTTATGAATATATATTTTTAATTTTTGTGTCTGCTCTCCCGGCCTTGCATGCATTTCTCTTTTGGTCTGATGGTCATGGCGGACGACACCTATTTAAGGATAAACTGCTATATTTCCTGAGCTACGGCGATACCTAGTTTATGCGTCCAGTGAACCGGCATACACTGATGTTAACATCACATTCTTTCGACGTTTGTGCTGAAGTAGCTTCTCAATATCACTAAGTAGAAGTTCGTGTGAAACTAATATTTCATCCTTCTCTTCAGGTTGTGGTGCAATTCTTACCCAAATTCACACCCAGTTGTTCGCCAACAATTCCAGAAATTCAGGTTTGTTCAAATTTAGTTTGGATCAGTCTAGTGATTCAGGCGCTTTATAACTGGAATTGTGAAATACTGAGGGACGTTTGTATAGCAAGACATATCCGCTGCTGGTCGGATGTGCACTAAGGCATGGCTTAACACTGGCTTAACGGACCAATTCAACCTCTGGGATAGGGTGACTTTAGACTGTAGCCTGCATCTCATGCTTGATTGTCGACTTTTATATGTATGAACGATCCTTGTTGCTCTAGTCTGAGTGGCTCTCGTGCTAACACAGTCGTTCTTGTTAGTTCGCGCTTCACAGTCACCAGTGTGCACATGGAGATGGGCTAAGTGTTATTGCAAGAGTTTTGTCCGTTATCTGGCAGAGCGCTTTAGGCTCAGCAACAGTCCTGTTGCTATGTTGTCGCGCCAGTGGATGTGCTTTTAAATTACGGTCTTCGGTGCACACTAAAGTGGGCTGAAAATGTTTATCGATCGATCGTGGCGACTCAGTCTGTACTTTTTCTCTTTGGTAGCAAGAGACCAGACTGATGTGGCACGGAATAAAATGTAGTCCGAGGCATTATCGACTGTACTTGTCGTGCTGCTTGCTCTCCAGTGTAGCAGTACGGACCAAGCTGGGATGTGTAGAACTTCGGGCGAGCTCCACTGTTGGGCTGAGTTGGTGAGGCCTGGTTGTTAGATGTACTGCATCCCGAACCTTGCTCCAAGTCTTCAGCTCTCAACTTGGTCACTCGATTGCTGAAATCTGCGTAACCTTCGCCTGGCCGTCTATTTTTTTCAAGTATGCAGATGTTTCACCAATCCGTTTATATGATTCCAACTTTTAACCTTACGTGGCAGCTTCACTTGAGTCTGACACCATTTGGTGCCAGTCTAACCATCAATTTTAGGTGTGGTTCTCGAGTGACTAATTCACACAGGCATCTGACTTCAGGTAAATTGTAAACACCTGGTTAGACTAGGACTCAAATCAGATTCGTCAGCTGCACGGACTCATCGGCAGACGTGTGATTCAGTGACAACGACCTGAAACTGCTGACCAAGAGCCGTGTATCTGATACCACCGCACTCACCTGATATGTCTCAGCAAAGGAGTCCGAATTCATCTAGCTGAGTCCCTCGGTAACATCTCTGCTTTACTCAATCAATTAGGGAGAGTATTCCAACAGTGTAGTCGGTTGTTCAGTGTGGTCGAGTTCCATCAGCTCAGTTCAACAGAGCAGTCAACCTGGGGACTCAAAGTATGTCGTCCGCCGAAGGTCAAAGAATACGACGGTCGCGCCCGAACATGCTGAGGACCTAATTTCATTGTACGCCATATCAGTTTTAGTTCTCATAACTATGTGACCTGTAATGGAAAAGCGCAGTTTGACGGCACGGTTAGAAAACTCACTAAGCTGGGCTGGAAATATCCACTAGAGATTCTGCCGTGATGCTCACCAAAGATATTTCAAGTAATTCAAATGTGATAAGTTGGCAAGTCAACGTCAGGGGAGTGATCAGGGCAATAAAAATATTGACTCACAAACGTTCCATGTGCACATTAGTGATGGAGAGTTCATTGATATTTTTCGGCGGCGGACGTTTTCCCCTTGGTAAACCAGTTGATGTCCCCCAACTCAGCCAACTTTTTTTTCAAATGTTATGATGCGTTTCCGTACATATGATTGTCATCGTTCATCTGTCTGTATGCTCTGTTGGATTTTCATTTTCTTGTAACCAAAGCCGAGACTTCATTGTCCCGACAATTTTTGCACACTCAAGTCGGTGCTATCTATACCACTACTGTTCTGACATACATTCCTAAGAACTATCGATGTTCCATCAAAACTGTAGTCTACTTTTTTGTTTTCAGCCTCATTTGCAGTGTGTGCATGCGTTACTGATGAATGTGGTATTCTTGTGATTACTCACCTTTTTGGCTTCAATGAGCAAACCAACTGAGTCTAGTCAGTATCCACAAGTAACCAGCGGTTTGTGCGAGGAATTAACACACTTTCGGATCGTTGCAATTTCCAATGAGTCGGAATCCACAAAATCCGACATCCACTTCTCCTCCAGCGCTTGTTTGAGAACGTGTAAGTGTACGATATCCCGTTGGCATTCGATTGGTATTCCTTTGCTACTTGGTCAGGTTCTCGCTGGGATGATAGCTGCCACGGCGGTGTGTAGCACGTTTTTGGCAAATGCTGGTGTCAGCGTGCCTCTTTCTCAGAATTTATTCCATTATTGCTTTCTTTTCCTGTGTTATTTCCCACCGCGTCTGTTTTGTTTGCTTCGACGCAGACAACATTACCAGTTAGACAGAAGCTGCAAAACACCACCAACACGTTTCTTTACGAAGGACCGTTTATATCGAGCCAGCCTGTATATTTTTGCCGGGCTCATTGATACGCACGCGAATTGGTCTTTCGTGGCCGCTTATAAATTTACCAATGTGACTAGCATCCAACTACTGGATTGCCTGACCATTCCCGTCGCTGTGCTCCTCAGTATTTTATTTTTACGGAGTCGCTTTTTTTGGACACACTACGCTGCAGTAATAATTTGTCTGGCTGGAGCTGGTGGCATGGTCGCCACGGATGCATTAGTCAATCCAGCTGGTCCACAAATACCAACGAATACTTCTGGAAACACCACTGCCCTAGTCGAATCTTCATCTAATGTGATTCTCGGTGACTTTCTGGTGATCGTGGGATCTGTTGCTTACGCCGCCTCGAATGTTTTGCAACAGTACCTAGTAATTCGTTATGGATTTGTCGACTTTCTCGCTTTTGTCAGTTTGGCGGCACTGGTCCCCACGGCAATTTACAGTCTGACGCTTGAACGGGCTGCTTTGTTTTCCATCTTATCCGGCTCTCTTACATCGAACCATGCTTTGATATTTGGTTGCCTGGCTGGTTATGTAGCAGCAATGTTTTCATTGTATTCTCTTATGCCCTACGTCTTGGCCAAAACAAGTGCTGTGCTGGTCAATTTATCTCTTCTCACAGCAGATGTATACGCACTTCTTATGGGCATCTACCTGTTCCACTACGGCTTCCATGTGTTATACTTATTGTGTTTCTCAGTCATCTTGTTCGGAGTTGGACTTTTCAGCTGTCGTGCTCCGTTGACCCGCCAAACTCATCTGAATTGTTTGTCTTGTCTTTCGGAACGATCGATATGTGAGGTAACTGTTGTACAGGATGCGCTTGGTTCAAAGCGAACGCCTATTTGATCACAATTATCATTGGTTTAGCGAACCTCCCATGGTTGCTTATTATGATAAATCGGTTCACGTTGTTATACAAAGTGATAAAGTTTGATTGTGTTGTTCCACACAGTTTCTGGTTGCTATAATTTTTCTGTTTCGTAGGAATCCATTGGTTTTATTTCTCCAGAGGAAATGGATATGGCTTGTAGATGGTCTAGTTTGATAATGACAAGTTGAATATTCGTTTGCAAATCGGGATGTTTTTAACGGGAGATTCAACTGAATATCCCGATATCCAAATGAGTGTTCAGTTACGAAGTGCGAAATTCGGAGGCTAGACGTACTTGATGAATTCAGAAATAGGTGAAACTAGTAGCTGGTTGTCCGACGGTTTTCATCGACCTTATAAGTAGCGTCCTATCAATGATTTGATTCGCCCTTGGTTTCTCAAAACTGTCCCGTCTCGCTTTGCCTACTGAAATCGTGACTTGAGTCACGATCTCCACATAAAGCATCTTGGGATAACTGGCCTCTCATGCACAATCATAAGACGGCATATAATTTCTTCTAACCATGACCCTTGCGCATGGAAAATGAGATACTTGTGCCTACGGTCATCACAAGAAAGTAGACTCTTCCAACAGGCTGTTTCCATACAGTTCACAAAAGCGTCTTATGTCATTCACTACCAGTACTCTACCATTAAGTAGCCATAGGAATCGCGCAATGTCTCTGTATTTTGGCAACGAGGATCTGGATATCGGTATATTAGCCCTCAGAACACCGCTGATCGTATGGTGCATTTTCTTAGGCACTTGTTCCTGAAGATGCCTATTGTGTTCCAGTTGCCAAATTCTTCGTCTTTCATGGAGAGGGTGCTCCTTACGAAGTCGCGCTCTCCTGACTCATCTTTGGTTCACAAACGTCCCCAAACCTAATATTAGCTGCAACATTCTATTTAAACACCTATGAATACCAAGTTCATGAGCACTGTGGAACCTCTCTGCTGCTACAACTCTCACATACCTTGGGGAAATGAAAATGTGTCTCATACCGCACAGCTTGCTGCGCTGGGGGATACAAAGAAATTCTTGAGTTAGGTACATTTGGGGACAATATTTGTAAGACAGTGGACTATTTTACCACATGATGTTCTCCGGTTTGTTCGGACGAGACACTCAGTCACACTGCTGCAATCATTGACTATCGGGTACATATGCGGCCACTGAGTTGTCACCACCTATCGAGTCCAAAGATTTAGCAAGCAGGCATATACGTGTTCAGTCCTCACGAAATCCCGTCTATCCTAGCCCGTGCGTCCCTAGGCGCCACTGAAGTTAAATGTTTGTAATCAGTTCCTTAGTCATCAATTAACTTATTGAGATTGCAAGATCACAGAGTTTAGCTCGAGTGAATTATCGGGGCTTTTGATTTTGTAGATATACATACTGATGGTTACAAGTCCGGGCTGAGTCAGGCCAAACGTGTCCTTTTGCTAGCATGTTGGATTATTGTGTGACCCGTCCGGTCATCGGGCTTGCATAGTAGCAGCGCGTTGAAGTATCGTATAACCGATTCGGTTTTCGGGTTTACACAGTAGCTGGATGTTGAGAGTGTTGCCGTGTGCCACCACCGTTTGCCTAAAATTTGTCTTCTCTATCCCACTCTTCTACCAGCAAAAGACACCACGATATCTTTAATTTTTGTACACCATTTCCGAGGAATTGTCAGCGACCTTATGATTAGTGTATTACGTCTACACATTTGTCGCGATATCTCGAATATCGTACCAACTGAAACGGCACTTTGCACCCACAAAGTGTAAGGTCATACTGCTGGACATGCGGTCACTGAACACGCCACTTACAATCCAGGGAGAGGCACTGGAAGTTGTGGAGCGTTTTACGTGTCTAGG
Organism: Opisthorchis felineus; assembly: GCA_004794785.1. Classification (NCBI taxonomy): domain Eukaryota; kingdom Metazoa; phylum Platyhelminthes; class Trematoda; order Opisthorchiida; family Opisthorchiidae; genus Opisthorchis; species Opisthorchis felineus. The sequence goes on along the minus strand of SJOL01001553.1, from coordinate 13,117 downwards.
AAGTTGTATTACTTCTGATTGTAGTGTGACAGACGAGGTCAATGCACAAATCTGCAAGGCTCGGGTCGCGTTTGCTAATTTGAGACACCTATGGCGTCAAAGTGGTGTATCCCTGAACTTCAAGGGACGTGTGTATCAAGCTACAGTGCGGGCTGTTTTGTTGTATGGCTGTGAGACTTGGCCTGTTCGAGCAGCGGAATTGAGACGTCTTCAGGTGTTTGACAATCGTAGTCTCAGGACAATAGCTCGTGTGAGTTGGTGTCGGCGTATCCGTAACGAGGCAATTCGAAAGCGAGTTTTCGGTTGTGCAACGGGTACTTCCATTGAAGAATGTGTCCAGCACCAGAAGCTGCGTTGGTTGGGACACGTGTTGCGTATGCCTAACCATCGTTTGCCGAAGAGGGTGCTGTTTTCCATGCCCAATTCAGAGTTGCCGAAGCAAAGAGGTGGCCAACCCTTGACCTGGCAAAGGGGTGTGAAGGAGATTACGAAACGCTTGGGTGCTGTCGGTGCTACTCGCCTTCCAGGATGGGGACCGCGTGATCCTCACTGCGCTTGGTTGGAGACGCTGCAAGATATGACTGCCAACCGATGTCAGTGGCGTTCTTGTTGTCAACTTCTATTTAGATAGCCTGAATGAGTGTCTGGGTGTGTAGGAACCTTGGAATGATTGCTGTAAGCTAGCACTAAGTCCCTTCCCCCGTTCACCTTTATTCTTTTCTTCACAATAAGGCTTTGAAATAAAACATGGTTGTACGGCAGCGAAGCATCGCTTTTGAACACTGATGTGCTGTCGATGATAATGATGATCAACTGAAACATGAGGCGGCATGGTGCAGCACATTCAGTTGCTTAGACACATAGAAGAGAGATTCAGCTGGGTTCCAGGTGAGTCTCTCTCAAAACCAGATTTGTTTGCAAATGAGTGTATTTCGCTACGCCACTTTCCGTCTTCGTATGTCGTGCCAGTAACGGGTGTATCTGGATCATTTAGATAAAATTTCCCACCACTGAACCTCACGGCAACGGTGGTGCGTTGTTTGGCCCATCTCGTTCTATTGTGGCTGTGGTTCGTTCCAAGTCGGGCATTTTGTGTGTCATGCGGTATCTCAGATGTAGGAAGGAGTGCAGCAACTGCCTTATTCTACATTCAGTGCCTGTTTGAAACTTGCGTTCATGTGTCACTCAACAGCATCCTGTATTTCTTGGACAATCCGCAAACACCACCTCATATTCTTTCTGAACTACAACTGGAGGGTTCACAGAAGGCTTTGGACCCTTGACAGATCCAGTTTCTCAGTCATCTGTTCGCTGAAACTAGTCCTTTCCTGGTTGACCGTTGCGTCGCTTTAATTCGAACATTGATGAACCACGGACTTTCCTTAATCTGGAACGAATGACCAATTCGCCAGCTAACATCAATCATATGTAGTTTTCAGCCGCTATCGGTTGCGTCCATCTATTTATTGAGTTATTGGCTCATAAACGAACCTCGTGTTCCTACTATGCGGCCCCCAACTCAGGGGGAGTTTATTAGCGCTTCACACCACCAGAGCCGGTTTTTGTTATATCGCTAATACCAGGCTGAAGGGACGTTCAAGAAGAACTGGAGTGGCTTTAACAGTAATTCACTCAGCATATGCTGTCAACCGTTGAGTTATTGTTGTGGTAGTAGAACCTAACAGTGATATTGTTCGTTCGCGTTGTTTGTTTCAACTGATTAAGCCATAGTTTGTCTCATACACTCAGCCATTTAGTTCGTTCCGTACAACGCTGACTTTGGTTGAATTGGATGTCAACTTTTTCAGTAGTTTTATTGAGTTAAACGGAACGGTAAATTATCAGGAACAACAGAGCGCAGCCTGCGCACTTTCCCGGGCTGTACTTTATAGGAATGCATTGTCTTCTGGGCCTGCAAACGCTTTTTTAAGAATTTATGTTTTCTCTACAAGTTTTGTTGCTTTAGAAGTATGGGGAGAAATTCGTTGGAGAATTTTGGGCCAGAATCGACAACGTGATCTGGTTTGAACCATTTACATCCTTTGCTGTGAGAGTTGAATACCACTCGGAAACGACCATCTAGTGGGCATCTGAGGCTTTTCAATGGCCCAACGAACCTCATAAATGTGTTAGGCTTTTCTTTCTGTTGATGAACTGCATCACACAAAGCTAGCAAGGTTGCCGCAGCACGCTTCGGCTCTCAGTAGCGGCAGTGCGCTAACAGTGTATGGTTAAGCGGATCCCTAAGCGGATCATCATGCTTCACGCTTGTCAGTATGAAAACAGTTTGGGCACAAAGCTGAGTGTACCGAAGTGATCAAAAATAAATAGCCTAATGCTAGCACAGGTTAGCATAATATCATTCACCAGAGTCTCTGACTCCACAATCTCACCCTGGCGCTCTCCTGCGTTCCAATAACAGCCTGGGTTCTCCCTCAGAAAATGCATGTTCCGCGGTCAGGGGACTAGGAATCCATTTTTCGTGACCCATTTTCTCTCTGACACATCGAGTTTAGCTACACGTGTCGCAAATGCCGATCGCCAAACAAAAAAAAACGACGACGGCCATTGATGTTCTAGACAAATTAGGCGAAGTTGGTTGAAGGAACAAGGAAGTGACCGCTACATAGTCCAGACTCTGTCTACTGTAATGATAACCCACTCATTTTTATAAGCCACAGCTGCAGTATTTTTGTGCAACCCAACTATTGTTGTGCGACTTCCTCCAGGTTAGAGCGAGAGGATGGAGTCTTTGAGTAAGTAGCATGGGATCCCTAATCAGATGGGTCAGCTAGCCATGTATTCAAAGATCTTCAACGTTCTCACAAAGTCAGATTGTTAAGAAGATATTTACCATCTGAGAAAGCAGCTTGGTGTAAATGGCTGGTATTCTATTAATGTTCCGAAGAATTTCGAAAACATTTTCTGGAAATCAGGACGAAAAGTCCGTGGATGGGATTTAGGAGATCAAAAGTCATCGCAGCATTCTGGGGTAGGAGTGCTGTGAATCTTCAGTTTGGGGAAATTACGTATGCGTTTTGTGGAGAACCCTATTCTGTGCGCTTGGGTTCCAAATGGCCCACTATATTACCATCACAATAGCGAAAATATAGAAATCGCTGTTGAAGGAAACTACTCATGAGGTTACTGAAAACTTTTCTACTCCTCATAGACTTTTCAGCAACCCTATGAGTACGTTCCTTCAAGACAATACACTGCGATATCTCGACTATCGTACCAAATGAAACATGAGAAGGCCTTTGTGCATCACATTCATTTGAACATCATAAGCAAGGGATTCAGCTGGCATTCAGTTGAGTGCATTTTGAGAATTCACTGTTTTTTGGACGTGCAGTAACTTTTGGTCTTAGTGCTTACGCGAATGCTGATTGGTGAATCTGGGGATTCCCGAAGGGGCCTGTGGTAGGTTCCTTACAACGTATTGGGATAAACCCTTCAACCATTGACTTGAACAGGTAATTTTGCAGTCTATCTCTGAATTTAGTTTTGTGTGGATAACTCAGTTGACGACATTGCGTCATTCTGTGGTGAGAAATATTAGGCATATATTTCATCTCGATTTCCCTCCATGGTCTATCAAACTTCTCAACTTTATATTTTTGTGACTATTTGCCGCTTTCACAGAGTTTTTCTGTTGCCTGGACTTGTTTGTCTAATTTATTGGGTAGCTCGAGTGGTTTAAGGCCAGAGGGAACATTGAACAAATCGGAAAATGACGTCAGGTTCGTGAGTACCATTGGATGACCAGGCCCAGTATTTTTGACGGGCTATTTCCATGTTTTGTGGCGTTTAGTTGTTATTGCACAGCGTTGAGGCAAGTTCAGTGTGCAGTGGTGCTCACCAACAGCGTGCTCCTGAACAGTTTGTTTACAAAAAGCGCAAAGTGGTATGGTCCCAAATTTACTTATATTATGGCAGGTAGACCGCTTCTTAAGAGTGATGCCTGCAAGAAGAGAAAAACCCCATCAGCCAGTCTAAAGTATAGCTTTCTGTGCATTACCATCGCTTGCTCAAGACTACCGCTTTGGTCGCTCAGCTACGGTGACAGTAGTGAATCCCGCTGGACTTCATTGATGTCATCAAGTTCACAAGTGTATCAAGGGGTCACACTTTAGGATTGGGTTCCCATAATCCAACTTTCGAAAACAAGAATCATCCACCCCATGGGACTGACATTATAGGAGACTTATAGATCCAAAGAATTGCGCAAAAGTATGATAAACCTCATTTTTCAGTGCTGATTTTATCCTGTAAGCAAGTTAGTCAATGGAGACAAACACTACAGCCGTTTCACTCTTATTGAGAATTACCAGCACTGCGCATCTAAGGAATCTCCAGGGTGATCTACACTCAACCTTCTGGCTAGCAGCTGAACGCTAAGCTGTTCCGCGACGATCAGCAGTGCGATTGACTAAGAAGGTTTAGTATCACTCATCCTCCAGTCATGAAATTCATATCACATGGTCACGTCTCAACAGACTGGTCAAGTGACGACTTCTCAAATTGAAGGTTCACCTGTGTGAACTTTTCTTCTGAGCTGCTTGTAGTTTGTTGGCACTGTAAGGAAATTCAGAAAGTTCACAATGGGGATTTCGTCTTGTAAGTGAAACAGATTACCGGAAAGTGCCTCTAGCCGAAAGGTTTCGGGTTAGAGTCCCCCAAGTGATTTGTGGGATGCGCATTGCTGATCCGTACGGTCCTTCTCAGCTTTCCAGCATCAGTTTACTTCATTGCAGTGTTCTCAAATTTCCTTATACTACTACCAAGCTTCTTTTGACGTTAAACGGCCCTTTGGTTGCTCGTTTCCTGGAAGATTTGAACCGTATTAGACATCCCTGTTTTGCTCAAGCAGCCTCGACTCGCCAACCAAACCCGCATTATGTAACACCGCTGTGAAAATTGCGGCTTTCATTTTCTCACTGAGCATAGTGCGTACAAACTTGCTGCAAGAAGATATTAAGGAGATTGCGTCCAAATTCACTATCATTCGACCAAAAATATCCGTTATAGACGTTCTGTTTTGCCATTTTTGATCCCTGAACAAGAAGGCGAATTTAAATCTCAGATTAACTCAGCAAAGGGACTTGTTTTACACAGTAAAAATGTGCACCTCAGAGTGATTTCAGAATTGTACTTGGCATTGGGTCAAGAAAAATTCACTCTTATTTCCGTAACGGCGTTTACCGACTCCTAAATCAATTTTTCTTCATATTTATATTCATATCCGGCTGTACGGAAAAGTGCTGCAAAAGCAGAGCTGAGTGCGTGTATCTTCCTGCAACAGAGAGCATTTCGAGGAACAGTGTAGTGGAATGTTCGCTGTAAAGCCTGGAAGGCAGATTCCGGTTTGGCGTGGTAATTTGAGGCAATCAACTGTTTGAGAATGGCACTTTTGATGTTTCTTCTCTTCCCCCTTAACTACCACTACGGGAGTTGCTTTCTTACCCTCTTTGCTAGTTGCCTCGTCGTCTGACCAATATATACAACTGAACACTGGAACTAATAGGTGTCCATATTTGTGGTCATGACAGGTCATGACATGTATTTGAGGCTTTGAAAGGTTATCGGTCGGTTGTTGAATGTGAGTCTTAGCTTGGACGCGTTGAATCTGTCATGGAGGATAACAGTCATGGAGGATGGTAGATAAGCAGCGTATATACATCCCACAAGATGTGCTACTTATAAATAGGAGGCTAATAACTGGTTCTTTGAAGTATTCGGAGCAATGTTATCTCTTGGTTTCAGCCGCATGCTTTTCAGCTATCAGGATAGCTGTTTTCACACGGCACCTCAACGGAATCGACCACCTACGGCAAAAGCACTCACTAGAGCAAATTTTCAGTTCCGCTGCGTCAGCCCTTGATTAAATTTTTTTATTTGAAATGGGTCAGCGCTTGAAAAGTGGAGATATTGACCTACCCGGTGAAGTTTACCATAGATAGTCCAGAATCGTTGATGCGCTATACTATTGAAACATCCTGGAATGGGATCATTTTGTACTGTTCTAGCTGAATTTAGTAACGGGGTAGGTGGTTTTGAAAGCTTCAATCACTTGATCTATCTCAGTCATTCTAAGTTGTACGATAAACATTTCCGTAAAGAGAACACACACTCACCAAGTCATCAGTATATTTCTATGATAGTCGTGCTCTTACTTCCCAGCTTGACATGATACATTTCGTACAAGCATGCTTCATGTGAACATTTGAAGTTGCTCAATGAGCAATCATCTGACGTCCGTTTGATGACCAGCTATTGCAAAATTAGGCGATTCCTTCCTCTGTTGAGCACCTGGCAATATACACCCAACCATGGGTCTGAAGATGAAGAAACTTGTGAAGAATGACCAGTTTGTACTGTATGCTTGGTTATGGCCAACGTTGTTCTATTATCAGTTTAAAGGTGGTGGATAATCATTCTGTATGTGTCTGAGTGAGATATTTACAAGTTGCCTCCAGTCATGATGGGAATGCCAACTAGTGGTTGGCTCTCGAATAGTAAAGCTCTTGACCGGATGAATGTCCACCGCCTGGTTCTAGTGCTTCAAGAATGCAACCTTCTAACGGTTCTGTTAGCTTGGATAGCAGATGTTTCTAAGGGCGGGTTTTTCACCGTAAGAATAAACGGAGTCCGTCCGCCACTGTTTATGGTAAGAATTGGTGTCGTATAAAGGACGTCAGTCGACACAGTACTATTATTACTACTACTTACAGGGTACCCCGGATAGTAAGCTCATGACTTCTGCTGTTCGCTAATGGTTTTAAGTTGGTAGTGGTTACTCCGGTAGACGCCGTTCAACTCCAACAGAATCTGAACATTGTCCAACGTAAATGTGACAAACCACCTCTCAATCAACTGGAACCGTTAATGTCTTCACATTTGTACCTTCAGGAGCCAAAAACATACACAATTAATGAACTTCCAGTGTCCGGGGAGAAGATGGTACGAGATTACGTTTTCTGGACCCGTAAATACTTGAAAACTCAAAATCACATCAAGCGTCTGGTCGATGTAGATTACCGTACCTTATGGACACTCATGTATACGTTTGCATATAGGACTGATGGCAGTATGCGGAGATTCATTTCGGCGTTCACACGGCCGCTGCTGGAATAGCGTTCCCCGTGTCTGAAAAGTAAATTCTACTGGTGCAGCATGCACACCGTAGTTACCAGGATCGTACAAGAACTACACAAACTCAGCTACATTGTTCATGCTTGGACCTACACCATCAAATAGAGACAGGTAGGTCTGGACCTGTCTACCTCAAGCTACATCCCGAGCTGAAATTACCTTTTCGTTCTAAAGTAGGCGGCCCATTGAAGAAGGTATCGTTTCAAACTGAAAGTGCTGCGGTTACGGGACACCAACCCTTTATTTCACTTCTGTATGCAGACGTGAACCTATGGAGTGGATTACCAGAGGATATATTCAAGTCGTATTCTGTTACTACATCCAAAGAGGCGTTGGACAAATGTCTTTGGTACGGTCTAGACACTCTGAGATGCAAGCCAACACCTAGATGTCCGTACCCTGAATTCCGAGGCTAATTCGTCCTGACGAATAACCGCAGTGCGATAGATCTATAGGACAGAGCTGACACAGGACAAATCGTCCGCTACTGTCACCAAAATTAACACTACACAGAACCCATGAATTGCGGGGAAACGCACAAAAATTCACCTTTTTCAAGAGCTGATGGGTAGTCCAGACCGCTTAAAGCAGCCCGAGTGCTAATAGGCTATTTGATTAAAAAATGTTTGAGCCAACTGGAGAAAATGAGATTTTGATCCATAATCCGATTTTAACTACTCAAGCCCTGGCTGCAGTGAAGTTAGGAAATTAGGTTGCAAAAGCTTAATATAGATTGGCAAATGACAGGAAATTAAGGGCACATCTCTAAGGAGCGTCGCAATAATTATTCACTGATAAGGGCCACCATCCTTTTCTAGTATTCCTTACTAATCTCACCCAAAATAAGCGCATCACAAGAAACAAACAAATGTTCACTTGATGTTTTAGCCATTAAAGTGACGTCGTAGCCGCCATTAGTATAATTCGACCGCCATGTCGCACACCGGGTCAGACCACATCCGGGGGGAATCACCTGAGCTCCGTAGACTGTAACCCTTTTTGTTTCTTCCTACTGCGTCGTAGAGTATAGATGGCCATAGATTCACTAACGATGGCTACAAATAGAGAACCGCTTTTGTCGTAAAGTTTGCTGGGGTTTACTTAGTGCACGCGGTAACCAAAGAAACTTCCTCAGCTCGGTTAGCTGTCCTAGCGCGGATCATTCTTTGCCAAATAATGGCTAAAGTGGCAAGCAAATCACATTAGACTAACTCCTGCTACGCCGCGAAAGTGCCAGTGTCGAAGCATCTATAAACGGAATGCTAGACAGAAAACCATGGGTGACTTTGAAATACGTTTTCTGTTATGGAACAGCAGCCGGAACTCGTTACAAGGATTGATCCGCACGAGCTGCCCTAAGTTTGTACCAGAATAGAGGCCCGATCGAGGACCACTGTCTATACGTTGCGTAGAGGATAGCTGCAACCAACCTTGGAGAATCAAAGAAGTACCCTATCCTAATTCTTAGCATATATATATATATATATATATATATATGAACGGAATATGGATATGTGTACTCTGACCAGAGTGAAGCACTTGTATGCTTGCACTTTATTTGCTGTTGGACACGAAACATTTGGTACAAAGGCGGTGAGTTAGCCAGACCATGTAAACAAAGTACACATAAATATAATATGGCCGTCAGAATGATTGTGTTAATCTGTCAAAAAAATTAAGTGCTTAAATATGCGTTGCGCTAAGTGTCCCAGTCAGGATGAGCTGTTGACGAACCCGCAGTTGTTTGAAATCCTCAAATGTATCTACAAAAGGGAAAACAATGTTTCATGCTCTGCGCGCATATTCTCAGGTTGTTAATAAACAGAAGTGCATAAGGAATCTTATATGAGCCCAGTAAAACATATTCTCGGATAGGTTCGATGTTGACAGAGGGGAGAATCGAAGAAAACCTACGTAGATTACAAAGCCATTCCCCTGAAATCAGGTCACTGAGCTTTGCAGGCAGACACTTTTGTTCCCTTGATATATGCTAGCATCATAAGAGTGTGTCATTTTGATACAACTGCCTGCTGCATTGTCTACAGCGAAACCGCAAATTCCCATGATTTTAATTCCAGACAGCTATAAAAAAATCGGTTTAAAAATTACCTTGGAACAGTCTGGAGCACAAGGAGCGGAATAGCACACTTGGGAACAAATGCGATGCCAGTGGAACCTGGTTGTCGAATCCCAGAAAATAGAAGTTTACAGACAGAGATTAGTGGTAATCAGTATATGAGAATGATGGAGACTAAATTAAACTTCCAACTGTCTAATAACAAGATGCGGAGGCACACGTGATTAGAACTGTATTTGTTCAATAACCGTGGTGTTATATAATTAGCTTTCACGTGAGGTACATTGGGACCATGAACCACGTGCTATGGGCAGTTTTGATTTCACATTCATTCATTCACATTTCATTTACATTCACAGAGATGCTTTGTTTACAACAAAAAACAACAACAAACTGTCTAGTCTACTGCAAACATTTAAGCGTTATAGAACAGTACTTGGCGAAAGCTTACCTCCTGTTGTAACCAAAGGCTTCTCCGTGGCTACGACTTATTCAAAATAAATGTGAGATAAGATTCTGTTACCGAACAGGGACCCAATATGGTGAGGTGAGAATTACTTTGCACCCTAATTGTGAATGAAGTACACTTGGAATTGCAAGAGGCGATAATGATTGTTGATAGTCTAAAAACGTTTCAATCAAAGAAAAACTGTAAACAACAGTAGAGAAGTGGTTCCGTATAGTTTGGTTAAATATCCGCGAATTAAGACCCGTTCATTTGTCTTAAGTGAGGACCGATTGGGCTATGATAACCACTGGCCCATCAGTAATTTTGACGGTATATAGAGCAATAATTGCCATTTACTGAGGACGTTTTCTCGCTCCGAACTACTTCTACACATGGTAACGCTGAAATGAGTCCTAGAATGATGCTGAGATATCCGGTAATCTGAACTGACGTATGTAGCTGCGACAGGTCCGAAAGTTTTCATCACTTTTAAAGCCAACTCATAAGGGTTTCGAATGAGTTCATCGTATTCCACCGAAAGTTATTAATGTTATAAAAAGGAATACCTTGGGATGAATGCCAAATGGAACCTAAACATCAAGTCTTCTACCAAAGGTAGGTTTCAAAACAAATAAGCCCCTGTCAGGCTTGTGTGGGTTGAGGCGTGGAGGGCCATGAGAGGGATGTGAAGGAATGCACTCGTATGAAAACGTCGTTTTCAAGGTTTATTGTTTCAAACACCTTATGTAGCTCATGCATCTGAGACGATGCCATGAGCGACCTGAGAATATCTGACGGGTCAGATGCAAATGCTTCCTCACGCGTTAAAGCCAATCATTGGATTTCGAAAGACATCAACCAGATCACATGCTGCAACACACACGAAGGAAGGATATGGATTGTTCCTTCCAAATAAGAATGATAAAGTGTGTGAATTTTCCAGCCGGAGGTAGTTTATGGACTTGTAGGATTTATCTTCACATTCCTCTCATTCGATTAGTTCTCCTCTTGTCCCGACAAAACCATTCTGATGAAACCAAACAAGAGAGGGTATAGGTGGACACTGGGTTTGCTGTTGTTAAATCATCAGCTGTTTATATTCTTGGTCGGGATTTGAACATCTGGCATGTGAAGCGATTATGGTACCACAATTTCTCCGCCGCATATCGGGCGCACCAGACACGTCAACGTGTTCATGCAACAGCGATATGAATGCTACCAAAAAAATTTCCTTTGCTTGATTTTCCAGCAACCAACTGAAGAAGGTGGTTCTATGAAGCCAATACTATTATACTGATTCTTCATGCCAAATTATCTGGACGGCACTGTTATGGATGTCACTTGTGTCCCACGTTTATTGAATTCGACAGATTTCACCCCAAAAATACACTCAGTGGGAACTGCCGAAACTTTCGTCCTTGCCAAATTTTCCGGATGTTCCACATGCCGCTCCAGAGGTGGTCGCTTTTTTGAGACGGCGCTGTTTCGCACGGCGACTCAAATTGTAGCTTCAGTCAAAGAATTTCCCGTAATGTCATCAGCAACGCATATCACTTCAGTGAGGAAAACCTGTTACAAATAGTTTTGTCTAACGCATTATGGACGTATGCCCCATTTATTGAGTGAATTTCTGATCAACCTGCGGGTTGTGTGTGATAGATATTGTACAAGAAATAGATATCCACTGGCTGTACACGGAAAAAACGCTCGGTACAGCACATGATGTGTGTCCCAATAGTCTTTTTCAGATTTGTGGATTCTGGCCATTTCACTCTTGGTGAATTGTTTCTCGGGGAGTTAAACACTGCCGAATATTAATAGACGGCGGTAAAAACCATTGTTGTTTTATTTGGAGTGCATAAACATATTCCAGCACACACACAACACACATGATGATGTTTCCACCTCGCAGTTAACAGAATTTATGACAACTAAGATGTATTTCATACCCGCACGTTACATTTGGCAGGTGACGCATTTCTCCAAATTGAGATTGGGGCCATAGAGGTGTTTCTGTTTCTTGCTTTCCACTGCAGTCGCTTAGTTTGAAAAATGATTTAAGATACAGAGAAACGTTTATGGAACACATATGGCATGATCCTCGTTTGCGACGGAGCAAGACAAAGAGGCATTTGAGATGGAACAAACGCAGTCCTTATCAGTCTGCCTCTTAGGCTACATCTGTTTGAATCGTTCTCTTTGTAGGTAGGTGCGGTAAGCTTTTTCACGTTTCATTTTTCTGATGGGACTAACGATCCAAATACCCACGGGCAGCTTCTTGACCATTTTAAGAAGGTGTCCATATGTTGTGAATGAACGCAACTTGTTTGGAGGAGTCAGGATCATTGTGAATAAAATTATTTTAATTTTGTCCAGAGACAGCAAGTGCAACCAAAGGCAGAATAGTGGCCGGGTTGCGCGGCGGTAGCTGGATATATATGTGAAGCTGAGACAAGGATCCGCATTCTGAAAAATGCCTTCTCTTGTGTGTTTGATACAGTGAAGCTTGTTCTGCACACTATTTTCATGTTGCTGCCCCGCAAGAACATATATATTATACTTTCCTGACCCACTCGATGATATTTCACGTAACTGTACCAGGGTTTTTCAGGAAACCATCGCTACTGACCGATAAGTTCGACAGTTCATTCTTCATCTCGGGCATTATGCCTTAGCATCCTTGACTTTGTTCAGTTTGTCCACGTTTAATAAGATTTAGAAAAGATTCTGTGCACATTGGGAGACGATGGTGGAGATTTCATTGGCTAGTCAGAACAGAGAAGGAGATCCCAGTTATCCTGGGGGGTGAAAGATTGGCTAAGATTTGTCCTCAATCTTCGAAATATATATTTTACGTAAAAATGACGGAATCCCTTAACTCTGGCATAGCTATCAAAACTCCGTGGAATTACGCAGCTCACCACTGATATTTAGCGTATGCATTCGGGTTTACCTGAACCCCTTTATGATCCGCGACTGTGACTTGAATGAAAACTCGGCTCGGTGCTCCAACAATGGTAGGAAATTTACTGGTCTATCATATGGAAATCCATAAGTTGGCAATGCAGATCAGTAACACATTCAAAAACGAACTTTGAATTTTTGAAACGCCTTTGGTTTAACGTAAATTCTGCTGATCCCTCGCGGGTTCATTAGGTCATAGCTACAACAAGCCAATAAAATTCATGAAGTTCAATCATTTGTACGCCAATTCGGTTTGCACGGGAGACTAATCTGAAACCTAGATGAACTACCTGTTTATAATTTTTTGCTGCATGTACTACAAAACGGTACCTCGTGTATATCAGTCATTAGTGAAACTGTTGGGGTCAAAAGTGAGAAGCTTCAGCCATCCAAAATTCAGTTATTCTCTCCAAGACTTGATCAACTAGGACCAGAGCTTATTAAACTGACACAAGTAAACAAATTTTGTGGAT
>SJOL01001547.1:98834-126605 GCA_004794785.1 Opisthorchis felineus | reverse complement strand
TTCCGGGTGCTGATTTGGCGTACTGGGCAATACGCTCTCCCGCCATCCGTGGAGCTCTGAGTTCGATCCCTGGTCGGTCCGTGTTTCTTTCACAGCGGACGCTCGAAAATAATTAGAGCTCAGACGAACTTGCAGGCAATGACGGACGGGCAACAAAATATTGACAGCAGTAACTGGAGGAAAAACAGACCTTTAGTAGGAGAGAAACAGGTGAAAACGAGCAACAAGTAAATCAAAAGCTTTGTAATAAACCGGGGTATAGCACGTTACTCATGAGTAGTCAGAGCGCAAAGGAAGGTGACCGCTGTTAACCGTTGAGTCACAGGGAGAATCAACACCTTTGATGCACAGGGAAGCCTGGGTTTACGTCAGGCCTTTTGCTTCCTTCAGGCGATGTAGTATCCGTCTGTTAATTTATTGGTTATTAAGGCGGCCCAGTACCACACTCGCAAAAAGAGCGTCTGTGCTGTTGTCCTGACCACTTCGAACAACAGGTTGGCTGGCCTCCTGCAACACTCCTCTTGAAAAGATTGTGCGCGGACGAATATAACGTTGTCCCTAATCGCCCGTCGGATTGAGAATTAAACTACTCCGTCCGGTGCGTTCTACGACCGATCGGCCTCCAATCAATGTAAATGTGTTTATTTTTTCGTTAACTTTCGAGTAATTGATGGACTTCAAAATTTGGCAAGTGGGTGTTGAGGTCGAGGAATGCATCTACCATTGCTCGTTCATCCTGTTATTCTGCTTCGCGCCCAGGGACACGTGGTCAAATCATTTGGGGGAAGAGGTTGCCAGGTTGAAAGACCTGGAACTATATACCTGACCACATTCAACAAAAACATCCCAGACCACAACGAAGGATCATCTGACTTTCGCCCTTGACAGACAAGGCCCGAAAACTCGTCGCATGTCCTGCCAGTAGAATGGGGCCGCATAAAAACGCAACTGGAATCAGTGCATGAACTATATGGTGAATATCTGCGTGGAAGTGCTCAAACAATGACCAGGTGTACCAACAGCAGCAGATATCGGCAGCAGCTTGCATGGAGATTCATTATGAATAAACTTGAAAGAACCCTGTCCCCGAAATGGAACACAAAGACTGGCGCGATAAAATCCTACATGGAACGTGGGACCGGGCGCACAAATTCATAGCTACGGCGCAAGCCATACCGCTCCTTTCACAGAAGACAGGATCCTCGGAGGAAAGCTTTTACTGCCTCAACCATAGGCAATGCACATCGGCAGGGGCGCCGAATACATACACTGTGGGAGATCTTGGGGAATGATGAGTTCAGTACCACTCACACAGGTAACAGGAAAGAAGCGTGGGCTCTTGCGAGCATATCCTGGATGGGAAAAATGCGCCACTTACTGGAGGCAAAGCGAAATCAATCTCACCGAAATTATGGGGTCCTCTAAGTTGTAGATTTTACGGGGAGTCATTCAGATCCATTTGCAAGTTTCAGTGATTTGCCTGTCATATCCATTTGTTTAAGTGAGCGAACTTTCAAGGCCACCGACCGCCGCTGACCGGCATGTGATGTTCGGTTTACGAAGTGTCCTGTCCTGTCTCGAGGGTTATAGTCACCAGGCAACAAGCTACAGGAAATCACGCAGTGCGAGTGGGCAGTGGCGTTGTGTAAACAAACATACACGGAATTGTCGCACCTGAAGTGCTCCCTCCAGTGGGTAATTATTGCTCCCTGTTTAACAGCCGACTGACTCACCATGATATTTAGATAACCCAACTTATATTGTCCTCTCGTTTCAGGACGGCGACAACCCAATGAACACCGTCCGCCAAGAAATCCATACTCTTCCCGCCCAGGCATCGAGGACCCCTAGCCGCATATTAGTAATTTGCGTCAGCTAGGTTTGTTCAGCTGCCGCTACGATCGACGTAAATTCCATGTGGCTAGTTGATTAGGCATCGTGGACCTCTAGCAGCATGTTAGTCGTGTGCGTCAGGTAGGTTCGTTCAGTAGTCCGCTATGGTTGACGACGTGGTCGTCCTGACAGTTTTTGCAAGTTTTAATGGAGCACTCTGCTGTTTAGGAACAATCTTGAATGCGCCATCAACATGTGCAAGCCTTACGTTCTTTCAACTTGACAAGGTCTATTCGTCAATAATGAATGCAGCTTCTACGATGTTAACTCGGAATAGCAAATATCGAGGACCCTGAACACATACTTCATCATCCGACCAGTCAAGCAGATATAAATAGCAAAAAGAATTTACAGGTGTGAAACGTCTGCATATTTTTCATCCACAAGGGCCATGACGTTTCTAGAAGGTTTGACGAACTACTTCAGCCACAGAACTACCTGAAAATTACGTCTATCGTAAGCAGTTCACACGTTTCCGAAATTCGCGATATCTCATAATATTAGGCAACATATTCGCAGTCGGTCGTGTTGATTAACCTTAAGATTCGCCCACTTAAACAAATCACCCATGTAGACAATTTGCAGAATAATTCATTACACATAGACATTCTACACTATGAAGTAGTAACCCTGAAAAAGTCGTAGCTTTCGAGAAATCAGTTCCATTGTGTGAACACTGAGCGGCGTGTGCAAACCCATTGCAAAGCGATGGAAAACAAAAGTGCTTTACAGGAGACCACTGACCTCAGCTTCAGGACATTATGAAGGCCAGCGTTGGTCCGGTTGCAACTTTTTGCATGGCTTAGTTCCTAATTTTAGCAAGAACCTCAAATTGGAAAAAACTCGTTGTAATCTAGTAGAAACGGGCATGTAAATGGAGTTGAGACCTCACAACCACGGCCCATTCAGTCTCAGAGACAAAGACGCTCGCCGATGGTGCCACTTCGGGGAGGAACAGCGGGCTAGAGCATAGCAGATCAATATAAAAGTTCTGGCAAACCAGAACTCTTGCTTGGATACCCTCTATTAGTCCAGTATTTCCTCTCAGAGTCTACTCTAGCCCGTGCTCGCGTTTGTCATGGAAAGTGACGGAGGTAGCTTAAGTGTACCTCTCTTTATATGCACTCGTGCATGCGGCAGGCCGGCTGAAGAGAATGCGAGGCAACAGGTGGAGTATTCAGCTGTGAAATCTGAACTTTCGCCTAAAACCTACCAGCTCGCTAAAACAACAGGGATTTTGGATAGCCTCGGAAGATCCATTACTAGGTTTACTCGATCTTTTCAAAAAGGTGAAAGCTGTTTCCAGGTCGTCCTGACTCGAGTTCTCGGAAAGGGTCCCGTATGAGTGTGAATCAAACAAACGAAGCCTGGTTTCATTCAAGCAGCGCTCGTGACGGTTCCTCATCAGGGGAGAATTTTACAATAGCTGGTCCAAATAATGCTTTCGGTTTGCACAGTCCACCAACGTAAAGAAATTAGAACATTCAACATCCAGTCTTCCTAATACAGACATTTAGTTATCAAGAGCTTTATGGGTTATACGCGGACATGTGTCACAGATATCTGCGTGACACCATTCGATGACTGGCTTTCTTACATTTGTTTATTCTAGCTGAAGGGAAACGCTCGCTAAGGACGCTAAGATGGGGCGCGTTTTTCTGATTCGTCTTTGAGATGTTTCGTGACGGCTTGGCGGTTTACGGCCCAACGCCTACAGAGCTACAAGGGCTGTTAGAGAGGTCGCAACAGTGCCGTAGAAAAATTCGTCTGCTGCAGGTAGACTGTTGTGGCATTCTTCCAAAATGATGTGTTAAAGGTTCGGAATCAAGCCAAAAATGAGGCAAAGAATATTCGTAAAAAATATCAATTGAGAAAGAAGGTTTTAGAAGAGAATGTTGCTAAGAAACTTCAGGTATCATGATGAAGTTGGAAGCTTATGTTTAGACTGCAATAGAGTCCCGGTTAAATGAAGTACTGGACGCGAAAGTCACAGAATACAGAAACTACCTTGATAATGTTGGCTTGGGACATGTATCGGCATCTTTATGGGTAAGCCGCAAATTTAAAATACCTTGTTTTGTTTACAATGGTTCTAGCAGCTTGTATATCCCGGACTTCCCCAGGCTCAACATTGTAAGACCGTGTTTGGACCTATCGCTAAGCTTGCTATCTTGGCGTATCAATTCAGAAAGATAGATGTTAGAGATATGCTTTCGTCAGAAGAAGCTGAGGGCAGAACTCCCTATCTGACGCCCAGCTTGGCTCTCGGAGTGGTGCATCTCAGTGGCCGTATGACCGAACTCCAAGATCACGTGTTCGCTGCGGCCGATCCTAAGTCTGTTCTTATGCCATGTCGTACCTGATGTAGCCACTAAACCAGTCGCCGTAATCAGGAAACATACGTAAGACTTCTTGTTATTCAGGAGTACTGGCATAGTGGAACCGCAGTGGCTGCTAAAATTAATNTGAACTTTCGCCTAAAACCTACCAGCTCGCTAAAACAACAGGGATTTTGGATAGCCTCGGAAGATCCATTACTAGGTTTACTCGATCTTTTCAAAAAGGTGAAAGCTGTTTCCAGGTCGTCCTGACTCGAGTTCTCGGAAAGGGTCCCGTATGAGTGTGAATCAAACAAACGAAGCCTGGTTTCATTCAAGCAGCGCTCGTGACGGTTCCTCATCAGGGGAGAATTTTACAATAGCTGGTCCAAATAATGCTTTCGGTTTGCACAGTCCACCAACGTAAAGAAATTAGAACATTCAACATCCAGTCTTCCTAATACATACATTTAGTTATCAAGAGCTTTATGGGTTATACGCGGACATGTGTCACAGATATCTGCGTGACACCATTCGATGACTGGCTTTCTTACATTTGTTTATTCTAGCTGAAGGGAAACGCTCGCTAAGGACGCTAAGATGAAGCGCGTTTTTCTGATTCGTCTTTGAGATGTTTCGTGACGGCTTGGCGGTTTACGGCCCGACGCCTACAGAGCTACAAGGGCTGTTAGAGAGGTCGCAACAGTGCCGTAGAAAAATTCGTCTGCTGCAGGTAGACTGTTGTGGCATTCTTCCAAAATGATGTGTTAAAGGTTCGGAATCAAGCCAAAAATGAGGCAAAGAATATTCGTAAAAAATATCAATTGAGAAAGAAGGTTTTAGAAGAGAATGTTGCTAAGAAACTTCAGGTATCATGATGAAGTTGGGAGCTTATGTTTAGACTGCAATAGAGTCCCGGTTAAATGAAGTACTGGACGCGAAAGTCACAGAATACAGAAACTACCTTGATAATGTTGGCTTGGGACATGTATCGGCATCTTTATGGGTAAGCCGCAAATTTAAAATACCTTGTTTTGTTTACAATGGTTCTAGCAGCTTGTATATCCCGGACTTCCCCGGGTTCAACATTGTAAGACCTTGTTTGGACCTATCGCTAAGCTTGCTATCTTGGCGTATCAATTCAGAAAGATAGATGTTAGAGATATGCTTTCGTCAGCTTGGCTCTCGGAGTGGTGCATCTCAGTGGCCGTATGACCGAACTCCAAGATCACGTGTTCGCTGCGGCCGATCTTAAGTCTGTTCTTATGCCATGTCGTACCTGATGTAGCCACTAAACCAGTCGCCGTAATCAGGAAACATACGTAAGACTTCTTGTTATTCAGGAGTACTGGCATAGTGGAACCGCAGTGGCTGCTAAAATTAATACACAAACAAACGGATCGCGTGGACCTCCAGCATACCGACGCTGGAGAGAATTCTTGCTGTCGGGGAAGTGCTGCGGTGGCGGCTCTTATACGATGAAGCCAGCTTGATCAGAAAATTGGAATAGTCCTAACGTGCGGAATGCACTGTTAAGGAACATTTTGAGATACAGAGCCTATTGGGGGTGAAGGACTAGGAAGGAATTTGGAATTCGGTACTAACAATGTCATTGATAGTTTTCTATAGATTTCAGAAGCACCACGCCAAAACGGCGTACGTTGCGTCGATGTTATTATTCTTGTTGCTTCTGGAAAATGCAGCACGATGTGCCTTCTACCATTAAGTCGGCGAATCAGGTGATATTCTACACGTCCAACGGTCTGTTGATTGACATCTCACGGTCTGGTACACAAACTACTCAACTGCATGTGAAGCAGTTAGTCTCTTCTCTTTGGCGCAGCGAAGACTAGTGGAGGTTATGCTTCCTGTGTGCAAAGTAATGAGCCTTAGACAACAAGTGCCTGGGATCATTGTTCATTCCGCTCATTACACTCACACGTAGGCATAATCAGAATGAACATTCGCCTCGTGGGCGTCATTACGCCGTGTGCTCAGTCTATGGTTACCCATCGCTTTGTTTTTGGCAGTCCAAATGCAACCCAATGTTCAGTTTTCAGTAAGATGCACTCATGCACATTAACCACAAAGATAATGAATTCTGGTTGCTTCCATGGTCAAAGAAGGTACCAAGTGTCTACTCCAACTTACCATTTACAATCCATCCGGTATGAACTAGATCGAAGCGACGATGGCAATAAGCTAAATAAATCCTTCAGTAGGTGTTGGTATGCGACAGTATTATTACTATCATCATACTCTGAAATTCTCTGAACTCGTCTTCACCTCGTACTAACTAGAAGACCTGACTACAAACCTCATAGGGGATATACCGTAAAGGAACTTGTGTGGTAGCTACTTCTGTAGCTTCGTTCGCGTGCAGTACAAGCGAGGCATTGTTAGGCGTCTGTCGAACAGGGTTCGCGCTATACCCTTTCTCAACAGTTCACGCATATCTAAGGTTTAATCGTCGGCTGTCTTCGACCAAGCACCGTGGGTTATTTGAATCCTGGAAGGCGAAAAGCGCCTCTAACGTTCGTAGCATAATTTATACCCTTCTGCTAAGTAATTCCAGCCAACATCTAGGTTACCGCATTCCTGAATTATGCACAGCATGCAAAACTCGGTAGACGGTGACCGGACATGCGTGGTACGTGGCCAGCCACCTTAGTTAACAGTGCTGGATACACTTCATGAGTGGAGTGCTTTCTGCTTACTACCCACGAAACAGCCCCGAATCCACATCGCCGCCAGTTACCTTTGGCAAGGGTCGATCACTGCCTGCTGCTCTTTATGGAATACCAGGCTGGTCTCCGATCATACACTTGTGCGTTGCTGCTTTCCACTGTGCTTTTCAGGTCTACGCAAAATGTGAACACTTAGCTTAGCCACTGAAAAGCTAGTGGATCCGGAAATCAAACGAACACGTCAGAACCGGCTCCTCGGAAACTTGCCGGATTGCCTGATGGCGGATTTTGACGGTCATGGGAAACAGATATCCAAAGCTTTACTCAAAGCCATAACTACCGTTTGCAGTACAACCAAGCCAAAATTATCCGAACATTGGATCCCTGATAGGACCTTGGCTTTGCTTGAGGCCCGGCGACAGATTCCTCCTGACCTAAACCCCAACTCGACCCGACGCATCATTCGACGCCAGGTGAATCTGAGTGTCCCTACAGACCGAGAAGCTTGCTGAACCCGAAAGGCCGAAGAAATGGCAGGTGCGAAAAATGCTGGAGACTTCCGTAGGCTGTTCTACTTCATTCATTCGACTGGTCCTCGGAAGTCTTGCCAGTGGAACTATCAGGGACCATAATGGTTGTCTGATGTCCGGCAAAGGAGAACGTTCGGGTCGCTGGGCACAGCACTTCGAACAACAATTCATTTGACCACCTGCCACCACCCATCCGGAATACTGGACTTCAACAGAAAGGTGAACTATATATATGGAACTCCCTTCAGCCTCAGAAGTGTCCTAGGATATATCTTTACCCAAGAGTCATCGTGCTCCTGGTCCTGACGACCTTCCACCTGCTCTATTCAAGGATGGTGGTGAGATCCTCAGTCAATGCTTGTCTAGACTATTTGGGTCTACCTGGGAGCAAGATACCATTCCAGATAACTGCGCTGAGTCGATAATAGGGCTCATTTTGAAAAGTTTCACTGACAGGGAATAAAGCAATCACAAGGGTGTTGGTGTGACTCCCGTTGTAACAAGGTTTTGGTGTCACTGATTTTTCGTCGTCTTACGGCGGAACATAAATACTTGACGCGTGAACATCAAGCGGGCTTTGGACAGGGTAAAGGCTGCGTCGACCGCATCTTCACACTCCGTTAGGTGTTAGCAACGCCATATGTACAACCTTGGTGTTCCTTGACTTCAAGGGTGCGTCCGATTCTGTCGACCGGTCAATACTTTTCAACATACTTGCTCATATTCGCTCTGGGGCATACTGTGAGACAGAAGTTTGTGGACCGGATAGGACGAATAGACAGCGATTATCAGCGCGTTCACAGGATGCCCTCATAGACGTTGCCAAACGAATCACACAAGGGCAGCTATTAATGGGCAACCATTCAGTCAGAGACTATAGCTCGTCTTACCACCTGCAACAGAGCCAGCCGCAGCGGCTTCTAGATCACCAGAGGTGCGCAACCAGAAGTAACAGGAAACCCATGGTAAAGTCATTTCAACAACCGTACTTGCTTCTTGAATCCTCGTTTCAGAGAGACAGCGTACAAGCAAGAGCATCCTGTTGTCCAGCATATTTCAGACTGCCATCGTTAAGGCTGGTACACTGAGCCTCATCGTCATTCACAGCAGCACTAGGGGAGAATACCGGAAAACAATCGTACAATCATGTCATTTTGTTTGAAAAAGAACCTTATACTGGAAAAGAGTAATAAATGGCAGGGGGACCTAGGGTCAGGGTGCCACATACACCCCAGTTGTTTGCACCTCCAACACCCGATCAGACAATCCTGGTGGCAACTGGCAACACACGTCACTGACATCGGTTGACCGCAACATCGTTGAATTTCTCCAGCCGGACACGTAGGGGATCATACAGGCCCTATCCTGAAAAGCGAACAGGACCAATGGTGCTTGCCAATTCGGATTCTGTCCACCTCTAGGTTTGTGCCACTCCGAATTAGGCACTAAAAACCGCTTTTTCTGCTAAATGGTTCACTTCTACCTTGATATACTGTAACATTGTAGAGATAGCTGATTGTGAGTAAAAAAGCGTCCAGTTGTGATGCCGTTTCGGTGCCTATCTGCAGCGCCACCTGATTGAAGCTTGAGGACTGAGATACTGCCAAATTACCCAAACCTATCCAGGAGCAGTGAGATGCCACAGACCATCCCGTCAGTAGGTTTGTGCCTTAGCCACTGAGCTATCTCTGGCTCGGCTTTGAGTAGGCAGGTTGTGTGGTCGGAATATTGAGGTACGCGAACGGAAGAGAACGGCTTCGTGTTAGTTATTACAAGGGAAACTGTTTTCGCCGGCGAGTGAGATTTCCGGGGCTATCAGTTAGAGTGGACGTGTCAGTAAGGTATATTTCCTTCTGAGTGGAACTGAGAATACAAACGTTGTACGAGGAAGGTATACCCTCGAAATGTCAAGACATCTCAAGGCAAGAAGGCACTAGAAAGGATGTTCTGATTAGGAGTCAAGTGTCAGCTGTGGACCCCCTTGGACCGCCTGACCATCAGCCACCGGAGCAGAGTCACGGTTCAAGACTGCCGTTACTTCTGGGACGCACAACTTTCGGCATGCGCCCAGCACCTTTAAGTACAAAGTCCTGCTTCAGAAGGTGCGGTCTCTGAACATACTCCTCACACAAAAATAATCGTTCATCTCTAGCACCCTTTCGGTGCCTAGCTGCCATGTCAACGGAAGGAGGCACAAGGGCTGAGATACTGTCAGGTTGCCCAAGCGTGGACAGGAGAATCACCGAATGTGATGGAGAATTTAACATACGTCATTCGTATTAGCTCTGATGGAAGTGTGTTTGATGAAGTCAGTTCACGAACCTCAAAGTCCCGAATCACGTTTGCTAATTTGCGCCACTTGTGGCGTCAGAAAGGCATATCACTGGGTCTCAAGGGTAGTGTGTACCAGGTTACAGTAAGGGCTGTATTGTATGGTTGAGAAACATGGCCTCTGTGGACAGATGTGAGGCATCTTTAGGTGTTTTCACTACCGATGTCCCAGAAGTATTGCTGGTGTCGGATGGCGTGAGAGGATTTTTAACCAGGTAATTAGAAAACGTTCATTTCATTGTGCACCAGGAAATGCAGTCGCACAGCACATCCTGCACCATCAACTGCGGTGGCTCGGCCAAGTACTGCGCATGCCGAAACATCGTCTACCGAGACGAGTGTTGTTCTCTCTACCTCCTTCAGAATGGCGAGGTGGGCAATGTATAACTTGGCAGGAAGATATTACGAAGAGTTTCGCTGTTTTCGATGCAGTACGCCTTCCAGGATGGAGTGCCCGTTTCCCTTCCTGCGCTTGGCCGGAGACATTACAAGAAATGGCGGCTGATCGATGTCAGTGGCGTTCGCGCCGTCGTTTTATATCCAGACTGTCTGGCTGAACGCTTGAAGATGTAGGCACCTCAGAATGCTTATGATAGGTCAGGACCAGGTCCCCCCCCTCGTCCACTGTGTTCTCTTCTTTCCACTATAAGGCTTTAAATGTAATTAGATAAACTCTGTGGCTGTACGATAGTGAGGTGTCAACACCTGTCTCTGATGATGACAACCACTTGATTTCGGTCGTGCTGTGGTGCGAAAACGCCCGGCAGTTCGTTTCCCTTCAGGCTGTTGCAAGTCAGCAAAAAACATGCCAATCCAGAGAGAACTACCAGAGAATCCAGAGAACTAGCATAGCTCAACAATATCGATCTAAGTTTGTTGAACTACTCTCTACAGTAACCGAACACTGTACTCGTAGCGAGCACGTGGACAAAGCATAGCGACATGTGAAAGGAGCTATGCTAACGGCTTTCATTGTTGTCTATTGGACTTCTCAGATACATTCAAATGACCACTGGATATCGTCGATATTGCTAGCACTGATTGATGCCATGAACTCCATACCAGCAGACAACGAGTATGACAGCGCACGCAAATCTCGCAGACGCCTCACAGTGGAGTTCCTAAGAAAAGATCGAAAGCTTTGGTTGATATCGGAAGCCCAGGATATGGAGAGGGCTTTTACTACTGGAAACAGCCCTTCCTACACAAATTGATACGATCAACTGGCCATAGGAAAGAAACGATCAGTGAAACGATAAGTGGAAGAGGTGTCTCACCAGTTCATTCGTAAAATGCCGGCTGGAAAGATGGGCTAAACACCTCGAAAAACAGTTTAGCTAGCCTCCTGCAACACAGCCTCTGGACACAGGTCATACGGGCGAGTGGAATGTAAACCTCAATCTCCTGTCAGAAAAATACAAAATATTCGTACTGAGACGTCATTAGGCACCAGAACCGGACGGTCTGTATCCGGCCCGCTTCAAAGAAGGCAGAGAATTCCTGGTGACCCAAGAATGGGTCGATATGGAGTGAAGGGGAAGTGCCTGCAAATGGGGCATTTTGACATTTATTCCTGTCCTCAAAAAGGGTACACGGACACTGTGCGAAAACCACCGTGGCATCAAACTGGTAGCTGTGGCATCAAACGCGCTCTCTGGTCTTATCCTTCGAAGGTAGACTGAACAGAGCGAGAGACGTCCATGAAAACCAAACTTGGTTTCGTCCTGCAAGAGGATGCGTCGATCATACTTTCACCCTCCGGCAGATTCTGGAACAGCCACACTGCTTCCAGCGGCCAACATTGGTTGTCTTCCTTGACTTGAGAGCTACCATCGGCTCTGCGGACCGTCAGGGACTATGACAGTGTCTATGGAGCAAAGGTGTCCTTCATAAATTCTTGGTCCTCCTTAAGGCGCTGTACGTCAACTGCCGCGGGCGCATGAATGTCTACGGGAATCTCTCACCTGAGTTCACTATGCCAAGTGGTGCCATGCGTGACTGTCTTCTTTCACATTTCCTCTTCAACTCCTCCAGTGAAATGATTATGGGACAATCAGTGCCAGCGTCTAATGCCTGTGGGCTCGAAATGCTCCCTGGACATTCGCTCACAGATATCGAGTAGGCATACGACATAGCTCTTCTAGGATCTGATGCCATTGTAATGCAGGCCAAGTTAAGTGACCTGAATAATTCTGCTTCATGGTTTGGCATGCGCTTCACACCTGCAAAGTGTGATATGCTGCTGCAAAATAGTGGGCTCGAACCTTAGCCTCTTGCTTGTGGACAAGCCGATTGAGTTACTAGACAGATTTATCTACCTAGGCAGCTGTATCAGTCCCGGTGGTCTCGTGAAAGATGATATTCCCATCCGAATTGAGAGGGCCAGCGCAGCTTTCATGAACCTGCATCGCCTGTGACGTAGACTTGACATCAGCTTATCCGCTAAGGATCGAGTTTATAATGCTGCGGTGTGCTTCATATTATAATACGGGTGAGAAACCTGGCCGTTGCGCACCGAGGACGTCAAAAGACTCCCAGTATTTGAACATCGATGTCTTCAGAGCATTCCTCGAGTCTGGTGGGAAAATCGGATCAGTACTGCTGAAGTACGTTGAATGGTTTTCGGAAGGAATAACTCACCCACGGTAGCTGAGCTGATCGCATTCTATGGGTTGCGCTGGCTTGGTCACATATTCCTTGTTCAAGTCTACCGAATTCCTCAAAGAGCCCTTTTTCGCACAACCACGTGAATGGTGGAAACGAGACAGGGGATGTCAAATAATGACCTGTAGCGAAGTGCTAAGGCCATTACCAGCAAACTCAGTTGCACTGGTCACTGCCGTCTCCCTGGATGGGGATCCCGAGACCGGACACATCAATGAGAGACATTTTCAGACATTGTCCAGTAGCGCCCTCAGTGGCGCTCAGGCGTTCAAGCTGTTGCCTTCAATGCATAGCCTTCCTTCAGATCTCTCCAATGAAAAGTCCATAGGCACTCCTTTATTTACGCATCGGTTAAACCAGATACCGCCTCCAATGCGTAGCTATCGACCCCACTTCCATAAATCATCGGCAACCGAACATGTAGCAGCTGTAACTACCGTACTACGAGTAAGTGGTTTTTACAGCTGATGATGACTGGATGGAGTCTCCTTAATTTTGTAATGAAATCAAAGATCCCCAGTTGCATTATCTGGCATTTCCCCAACCGACAAGTCCTAAAAGCTCGCAACACGTACTGGGCTTTACAAACTGCAGGGATGTGTTTCGGAAAAACGCCTATTTTATGTTCCTGTCGCTTGTACAAAACATCTGCGACCCTTCTTTGATTTCCATCGAGATCCCAAAACGCTGACTTTTCCATGTGTGCCAACTACTCTGAAGTCCATTCCATTATGCATCATTCCAACGCGTAGATGAGTTCATCATTTGCTGCTTTTTTGATCACCAGTACGTTTAGTCTGTCAAATGACTGCAGCGCCAGCAGTTCAGTCCTCGTGCTAGTATGCACTGCTTTTTACTATCGTAGGTCAGGCCAGGAAGTTCTGTTTTACTGGATTTCTCAGAGTCAATGTTCTGTTCGTTTCTACATTTCTGTTGTTCGAAGCGTTACCACCAAATCTTTTTGCTAACTATGGTAGATCGGTATTATTTAAGTAATGTCCACATAAACAGTGACAACCAGTACCATTTGGCTATGAATATTCCCGATCTTCAACCCACCTGACGTAGCATGATCCGAAGATTGACCTTGACCGCGAAAGACGTGTTGCCCACGAACAGGCCGTGAAGCGGTTCAACGTCGCGCTGCAAGCACAGCAGACAAAACAAGAATTGAAACAGCAGGACGAATCAGAACCAAGGCTGCGTTTGGCCGAAGTGCGTGCCATTGAACAGGAACGGGCGCATTTAGTTGCTGCTCTTCCAAAACCGGCTCCACCACCCTACGACCTAGACGCACCAGCTCGAGGTATGTGCTCCCATTTCACCCATTCCATTTCAGTATAGCTTCACTGTATTCGTTCTGCATGATGTACTCTGCACAAATTACTTTAAGGCCTGCTGAACCCAGTAATTTCTACTCTTTGCAGTTTACCCAGGCGGTATTTGTGGTTGCTGAAATTCTCTGTTGTGCTCGCGATAACAATCCGGCTTTCCCTTGATTGATAGTGCCGTGGCTATTCATTGCGTAGCTATTCGCCATCGATTCCCTCATGGCAGTTGGAACCATTACGTTCTGTAAAGCCCTTGACGAATGATTCGCAAACTTTTGGAATGTTTAGCCGCCTGTGTTATTTTAAGAGCTCGCGAGTTTTTTTTGTGTGCATATTTCCAATCCCATGATCACTTTGTGAATTCATATCATTGATTCACACCCCCCAGTCAACTGCTATATAAGCCTCGCTACCATCTCAGGAACTAACGTGTTACTGGGTTTTGACTGGTTTGGTTTGGTCTTCGAATCTGTTGGAGCCAGTTGAAAACGATTTCTTTGTCCACATGAATAAAGTAGAAATTTTAACTGACCACCCCCTGGGACGGGATAGGTCCCAGCTGATCAGCCCTCAAGTGTGCACAAGTCGCGACTCACTGCTGTTCCCATTGACGGCCTTCGGAAATCGCGTAGAGAACAAGTTGCTCTATATCGCCTCCGACGGTGGTGAGTCACATCGTCATCACCCTGGCAGGATGTCCCTGGTCAAGGATTGTTTGGAAATTTCAGCATCATTCTTGGGCATTAGAGGTCTAAGCCGTTGTAGACGCTGTCATTAAAGGGCTGAGATTTCTTTCATCTGATGGACAGCTCACCGATAAACGTTGTCTGCGATAATGCTTTTCATCTCTCGTAAGCTTGTGATGACATTCCTCTGCAGGGAATCTCTTTTTAATAAACGGATCATATCAGGAACATGCTAAGACATACATTTTTGTACAAGCATTTCCACTAGCGCATTTGTTGGTTTCTTGGTTTTAGACCTATTGCTGAGCAATTATAACAAGCTACTTGCCTCAAATAACCCGTGATACCACTGTTTCCATTCCTCATTCCTGTTCCCCGGCTCACGCAGCTCCAAAAGAAGCAGTTCTTGTTCTAGACGCAGAATCCCAAAATACAGCCGCTGTTTACACAGCTCCGTCTGTGGTGTTGATGACCACTTCGACGAAAGATAGTTCCGACAAGACTTCAAATGAATCACAGGATGCTGTGTCTGCAGCACAAATGGAAGAAGATAAGTTCTTGCTTGCACAACAAGCCAGGAGTGTGCGCACCAAGGAGGAGCTTATCAAAGCGGACGTACGTGGACACGAGGCTCTGAAGCGGTTAGTACTCATCCACTTGTTGGGTGCATTTGACAGTCCTTTTATCTCTCTTTTGATTACTTTCCGACCACAATCTCACAGACGGACAGATAAACCGCGTCCACGATGCGACGAATCAAAGACCCCTGTATGGTCGAAGTAAAGGCGTTAGCTGTTGATCTGAATGTTTTAATTCATCCGCCTTTTTTTGACTACTTCTATGTTCGTCTCAGCAACCCGAAAGTGT
This sequence comes from Opisthorchis felineus, assembly GCA_004794785.1. Taxonomy (NCBI): domain Eukaryota; kingdom Metazoa; phylum Platyhelminthes; class Trematoda; order Opisthorchiida; family Opisthorchiidae; genus Opisthorchis; species Opisthorchis felineus. Next base: position 111,298 of record SJOL01001547.1, on the reverse strand, counting down.
CTCGACGTTTGTACTTCATTTGAGAACCGCGGCTGAACAGTAACACCTCTAACTTTAAGTGTCTCCACATTTGGGAAACTTCATGCTCACTTTTTTGTGAGACAATACGAATCAATAACTTAAATGTTTAACGATACAGTAAGCTGAAAAGACTCTCCGACAAGTATTTCCCCCTTTCTCAAGTTTTACTGGATCGCACATGAAGCGCGCGAATCAGAGTGACGTGTCTGAAGTGGGAAACGACGATGTCCTTGTTGTTGCTGAGATATAAACCTATGCGTTCTTAGGGCTTCTCCTAACTTAACCTGGTCCTGTATCATATCTATCAAGGTTCCTATCCATAACCAGTACTTTAGGCTGATTCCGAGCGGAACCAACAAACGCCAAATTTGCACCGCTTCTATTTTGGTCCTAGAATCGACGTCAGAAAAAGTGCCGTTATCGCGACTTTCTTCCTCGTGCATGTTCGTCTCTTTCATTCACAAGATTAGAAATATCTTACTGAGACGTGTGTACATTCCAGTTCTCATTTGAACTGTGTTGCTTTTTTCAAGTCATCTTTTACTATTTGGCAGAATTACAACGATATTAGTATCTGCCTTGTCCGATAGTCTACCTATTGACACTTACCCGTGGGAACTTCAGAACCCACTACAATGACCAGGCATTGGTCATGCTGGGGTCACGTGTCGGTTACTCTCATCGTCCATAGTCAAACAACAACATTTTGAGGGGAATGCGAAAGGAAACGTTGGATTTCTGGAGTTTTGAAAGTAATACAGACACCGAAAAGAACACCGGATGGGAATATGTTCGAGGTCGGCTGCTGTGACAGAAAAACAGATTAGAAGCTGCTCGATAAAAAGATTTTTGGAACTTCAAACGCCATCGCTACCGTTTCCAGAATGAACAATGTTAAACTCGTTTGTTACAACTGCCGTCATCATATGATGTAAATTAAAATTTCCCAACTATTCTGGTCTACGCTTTCAACGGTTTGGAAACACCTTTCTGTGGAATGTTTTACGTTTATACTACTCCATCGGCTTTTTAACTGAGTTCATCAAAGGTGGTTGGATGTGTTGTGTGGATGGGCATTTCCAAAAAAACTTCCGACAAAATCCTTGGACCATGGATGACGAGGCACAGCTGACAGATGACTACAGTCACCGCTCTTTATTCAGTTCATGGAGACCTCACCACTGAAATATGGACCGTACTTCCCTGGGAAGATATTACTCATATGGTTGCTTAAAACTCCTCGACAGCCCACGACCGGTTTCACTCTTCTTGAGGCTCATCAGATGGACGCAGTCAATGAGTTTTTGTCATGTTCTTGTGAATACCACACGTTGCATTGGTGTAGTGGTCCAGGGACCCCAAGTTTACTGTTCTATCCTATGATAAATCCACTACATATACATTCATCTGTGCGCGATGCCGTAGACCACATGCTGACCGCTTTGAGATATGGTGCACGACTCTGAGAAACAGTGCGGTGGAGAATGTGAACATATAGTTTCCTGCGTGTAATACAAAGGAGATGCATTGGTTATTTAAGAAAACTTAACGAATTCAGCTTCTCTGGTTGATATTGAAGTGTGTACCGCTACAAGAAATGCAACCTTTGAATTTTGAAGTGCGTGAACAAGTCGAACAAAAGTGGGAACATACTCGAAAATGTTTGAGGGAAAACGCTCAGGCAAACACACACGCCGAAATGAACTACTACCATATGCCGACCAGTCGGTCAACCGAAGTTTCCAACAGAGGTAATGTGTTTGGTTTGCAATCTTTCGTTGCTGCGTTAAGCAAATCTCGATTGGAGGTCTTATCAGTGGGGATAAGGCACGTGAAAAAGCTACGATCACAGGTCCAGTTTGCAAACCTATAAGACCAGGTTGATGTCCTTACTCCAACATACACTGAATTGTTGGCAATTTCGGATCAGTTGCTATCTGCTGCTATCTAATTCCTGAACACGACGAGCCATCAAGGAATTATGATCGATGAACGATCTGGTTTTCCTACAACCCAACGAAGACGCGACGCTTGTGATCATAGTGGACTAAACAGATTATATCCTCGCTGGTGAACTTTAGACAACCCCGGAAAACACTCTTTTGGTGGGAAACAAGTAAAAAAAATATGCAGGTAGTGAAAACACATGATATTTTGACAGAGTCCCGTTTGAATTCAATTCAAATCAAGCGGAATCTACGTGATTTTATTCTTGAGCTTCGCACAGATTGTGATTCTGGTGATCAATTGGTGATCCAACCTCGAGATTGTTTTATCTCTGGAACAAATGTACCAAAACATCTACAGAAACCGTCATTACCGCGACACACTGGAATCCTTACTGGACATTAATTCTGGAAATATCGTAATTTGAGCAGACGTATTTGATGAGACGCGCGCAAACGCAATGAGACCAACTCCTCAAGGTCGCTTAGATGTTAGTTTTTTTTATAAAAAAATTGCAGCAAATTCGTGCATGAAAGGCGAATCTGTATCTAATGAGGTGCAAGACGCTGTGGTGTAACAGTTCGATCGTCTTCGAAACGCTGCCCCTCAAAGTGCCAATGCAGATGTCATGTGAAAGCGTTGTGTGCCTTTTACGGTCGAGATGCGTGACAACAGCAGTGGGAGGAAATTCACGAACTGGGTGATTCGATGTCTTCCACCCTAACTTTGGGAGCTGCCATAAGACGGTATATTTTGACTACATTTTTTTAAAACTTTCGATCAAGTGTGCATTCGATTATCAGTCATAAAGCATCGGTTATTTTCTACCCCGACTGGAAGGTGTACCCCTCTAGCATCAGCTTAATTTGAATTACCAAACGTCATTTGGCTATAGGTGGACAATGCAGGACCTCATCCCGTGATTCTTCAGAATCGGACTTACTGGTATGCAAATCTGACTATGAACCATTCATCCGGGAGAATTTCTGACTTGCCAGTTCGACGAGTCTCATTAAACAGCTGATCGGACAGCTTTCTTGTTACACTACTGCAATACGAGAAAGCAAAATAGTCGACAAGCCTCGTTCCCGCTTATTAATAATCGGATTTCAGAATCGAATGTTCTAAGTATACAATCAATCCAAATCGAGCTTGCAAAAGGAATGATATACGACCGGAACCTGGCGGTGAGAATGCCGCGGCCTCGAAATGTCACCACGCTGCTCGATGTATAATCAGCACATAGATCAAATTTGCCGAACCAACCACAGACAGATCAAACGAACGAAATAAATGCGGGAACTTGTTATGCGGGTACCGGTGATGTGCTGCTATCTACCCCACATCCCCAACTCATCGGTAAACGAAACTGTGGCAGGTAGAACCACTGTACGGCAAGTACGCGATTTTTACAGCTGCTAATGATGATGATGTGCTGTGTAAGTTTAATAATGAGTCCACCGCCAAGGAGTGGAGGGATTGGAATTCACAAACAGTAGAAGGCAATATTCCCCTTCCATCGTCCTTGTAAGGCAATCTGAGATGTTCATGGAAGACGCAGTAGAAATCTCGCGTTAGTTGGTTACTCACATGCATAACTGAAGGTGGTAGACTTTAGTCTTATTTATGCTGTTCACAAGGTCACATACCTATTCGAATAGTGCGGTTTGTCTTTTCTGACTTCGCTGCTCTTTTCATATTCCAGTCGAGTGGTGTGTCTCAGTACAATGCTGTCCAGTTTGCAATCAGTTCTATCGCACGACCACAATCGCTTGCCTGTAAAGGTTTCACGCAACCGTCGTTTAGTCCCCGTTGTAAAGTCATGCTAGCCAATGTCTACCACACGGAGCAGACCTTTAGGCCAGCGGTAATGCCTCAAAAGGCAGTTGGTGGATTACACAAAACGCATTCCTTGGTGGATCAGCGACATATTAACCTTATGGTTCAAGGTTATACTATACTATACTATACTATACTATACTATACTATACTATACTATACTATACTATACTATATTGTAATATACTCTGTAAAGTGGTCGTGTGTTTCCATGGAATTCTTTTTGCGTTCTATAAATGAAATTTCACCCTATATAGTTCAACTAGCCGTAAATATTGAGGAATTCGCTCGTCCATATTGAATATCGGCGATTATCCACAAATTATCGTTCAGCTGTCGACCGGTTAACGCTCTTCTAACTAGATAACCGTATCTTACTACGTTCGCTTTTTCCAACCCACTTATGCAAGCACTTTGTTTCCGCACTCTTCAGAGAACGCGTTCAACAGCATTATCGAACCCTACTTGATCGGATGGACGAACTTAGTCGTACTGAAGCCGCTCGACTGCGTTCGGAGGCGAAGATGATGAAACCCAACGATGAACACGCCGTGAAACGGCGCTTGGAAAAAGTGTTTGAAGTGAGTTACTCCTCAGTATGTATGAACAAGACAACGTCGGTACCATTCAAGTAAACGAGGCTCAAAATTTTATCTTCATCTGTTTCGCTACTCTCTAGTCTACTTGGTCGGAGAATTTTTTGCGTTGGAACTCGGTGGCTCGTTCAGTGAAACCATCTGCTCTTGGGTCGGAAGGAAGCACGAGGGTTGGAATACTGCCAGGTTGCCCAAGCCTAGACAGGGGAAGTTGAGAGGCAGAGGTCGGGTTCGAACCACGGACCTTCTGGTCAGTAAATTCGCGCTGTAACCACTGAGCCATCTCGCCTCGCTCTTGGGTTGATCATGGGGTCATACATTATCCATAGAACTACGAGGACAGATCAAGAGGATTCACTTGGTTACTGACTGACTTCGTTTCCAGAGTCTCGGGCAAGCTCTGCTGCACACCTCCTGTAGGAGGATGTGTCCGCACTTCGTGTGGCGATTTCGGTAGAGCCCAATAGTGACCGATGACATGGTTTCCTACTTTCAGTAAGAATGCCGTGGGATTCCGAAAAGCTCAGTCACTCAAGAGCCTTCGCCGTTATTGTCATTCATCATGTGAGCGTAGTAGTATGAGTCACATGACCTCTTGGTTAACAGTTTCAGGGTGTTACTCTTCGGACCATCCCCCGCTGACTGGTTTACATAACCAGCGAAGTCTATCCTGGCTTGACTACGGGGTAATCAGCTGTTTGCATATTCGGACAATCAGCTGATCGGTGGCCAATCCGCAGATTATTTTATCCAGATGATCACGCATCCTCGTGAGTGGCCTGATTATTGCCAAATCATGGAATTCTATTTCAATCCGGTGTTTATAATGAAGATGCGTTCGAATCCCGTAAAGCTTGACTCATGCTTATCTGTCTGCGATGACTTTCTGCAGTGGGTTGCGTCAAATTCAAATTCTGCTGTCACTACTCAAGTGCAGCGGTCGCACTTAATCGTCACGGATGAACCAACGGTGCTTTGGGTGACTTGACTGGTTATACACCACAGCCAAAGAGGTTTCATTTGTCCTCGAGTGCTGAACATAGCTCCACAGTCACTACACTACCGATCCGATGAAAACCAAGGTTTCTGCACACACAACAGCCTCGGAGTTTGACATCCATTTTTCTTGCTTGCTGGTTCCCTAATCTCAGCCTGTGTGTGAATCGATAGCATATTGCTACCGTCCTCGAAGGACGATGCTTCATTTCATTGCATCTTTGACCAACTTCACTGGTCCCAGATCTATCGCACCAGTTGGTTCTGAGAACGTGCATTGTTGTGCCCCGTAATCTGACATCTATCTCTTTCTCATCCGATTCCTCACATTTTCATGGTATCATTCTATGCTTTGTTTCAGAAAGAGATATTGCAACAACTGTCTGACACAAGACAACAACCCGGCAATGCGGAGTTTCCTAACTCTTTGGATTATGTGGTACATGCCTCAAGGCCTTCGGTTTGGGATGAAATGGACGAAAATGCTGCGGTATCTGATGACCTTCAAACGAGTGGGCAGACAAAACGTGGTGTCTTAACCTCTCGCGAAAATCTCGTGCAAGGGATGAGAAAAGGTTAGTCGGCCGTAGGTTATTTCCCTCCAACTCACAACTGGTTTGCTTTACTAAAGTCGCCCTATTCTCATCCGCTTTACCAATCACTACTCCTTTGCGTCTTGCCCGGCGGAGCTCTTGTGCTGTAAGATTTTGTGGCACTTGTGCCAGTTGTGACCTCAATCATCCAGAGAACTGAATCACCGCAAGACTGAAATTTGAAGTTCTAGCTTGCGGAATTCAAGTTTCCCCCACACGTTATGTCTTCTCCATCTGGGTTTCCCATCATTCTTGCTCTTAACAGTTCCATTTTCTTCTAGCTTTTTTTGCAGTACAGTGTATAACGACCCCTGGTGGGGCCGGTCGATAACCGTCGATCCCTGGGTGTGAGCTAGTTGTGAGTACTGTGACTTAGCAATTATCCATACTAAAATGTGGCCATCTATTGATTGAGCTTCTCCCACACATCTACCTACTCCATTTGTATGTTTGTCGACTTCTCCCTGCTTCGTCCAATTTGTCACGGCCCGGGTACTCGCCGTTGACCTTCCCACACTGTCCGACCCGCCCAACACTGGCATGCGCGCTTGACTGTGTGTCCGCTCACCCGCAGCGCCTGTTCTTTGTCTGCTCGGTTTGCTCTGGCTTGGTTGTCTTACCATAACACCATGACATTCAGAATCATGGGACTGAATTCGGGCTAGGGGCCCTGCAAACCAGATTCCATCCCACTGGCCGCTGTCTGGTGTGCGGACTCTGGCACTGCACAATGCAGCCCAATGATCAGAATCGCGTATTTGCTATCAGTCCAATGAACATGGAGAATTGAGGTTTGCTCTTGTCTGCAAACGGTATTGTAGGCTTTCCTACCCAACTCTTCCTTCTGGTATGCAGAGTCGTCTAACCTGTGCCTAACTCGATATTGTGCATCTGAAATTCAACAGGTTTGCTCTTCAGCATTTTTGACAAGGTCGATCTAAATTGAGGGTTTTCCAACGTAGGAGAGCCACCCCATTTTCCAGAATATCTCAGCTGCCGTCCTACACAGAATCATTACATTTAGACTACCGTTCACCGAACTCGTGACATACCTGGTTGCACCTTCTTTTCTAAATACGGGTTCTTATTCGTCACGTGCTCAAGATGTCCGTAAATGCCAATAAAACCACCTTTGGATGACGAAAAGGTTTGATTCTTGTGTGATGGAAAAGTAGTCCCCGGTTTGTGGGGTAGTCCCGGTGTACTGATGCGTCATCATGTTGCATGCAATCACTAATGGTTCGGCGGAGAAGAACGTGATCTCTTTTTTTCTTCATCTCGCACTAAATTCGAGTGCCTAGTTTTAATTATACGCGGTTGTAATTCGTTCGGACGGTCACCTCTTTTTCTCTGTGCGGCTCACTGTTTCACGCCTTATGCTTGAAACATACTCAGGCGTCTGGCCGAAGAAATGTGAGCAACTTTTGGAGGCTAATTTTGTTGCGACAGGTCTCTTTTCTCATACTGGCACCCTTGTAGTTACATAATCGTCTCCGTAGACAGGTGCGTTGTCCTACAGTTGACTCAATGATTGTTAACACTGGTACTGTGACCTTGAATCGTCAACGGTTGAATGCGTGAGCATCGCGCATGTCAACTGCGGTTCGAGGGATAGTGATCAGTTTGCATCAGTTAAGTAGTCCATTTGTGTTTAGCACTCTCCTCGTGCAAAGCACAAAAAGCTACCGTTGAGAATTTGAATGTTCGCACTGGGACAGGGGGAGGTTGGTCCTTTTAGCCTTTCGCACACTATACTTGTTCCAATTAGGACAACGATGAAAGACATGCCATTTTCAAACTGAACTGACTGGTTCATTCACCTGACTGTTTTGGAGCAGTTCTATACGATAAACATTGTTCGTTTGCCACTCGTTAGCTGCAGGTCACTTGCTACGAACAGCGCTCATGACATGGGATGCAAATGAGGGTTTGTCGGCTCAACGTCCGCGTTCCGTCCGTTGAGTGGACACTATATAAACAGACGACAAAACTCGGATTTCCGAACCACTGTGGAACGGGACTAACAATACACTAAATAAATAGGTTGGGAAATCCGCCGCTCGCGGACCGAAACGCAGGAGAGTTTCTAGTCGACTTGTTCACGATTAGGTATTGTTTATTTTGGATTGTTTGGTGCCCTAAACTACGTTCGGTACCCGCTGATTTTTCGCGGTACACTTAATACGATCTATTTATTGATTTAACACACCCGTTCGGATGAGGGAGCTTCTTCATTGCATTGAATGTTATGATTTTATGAGTCATGGCGTTTCTTGCGCACAAGCGAAGTCGGTGACTGACATTTGGTTATGGATATTATCAGGAAGGTCAGATTCCTGGAAGTAACCACGGAATGCCCGAAATCTACTGAGACCCTCAACTCCGCTAGATGCTAACCAGACAGAAAACGCCCCCGCAATATGCAGCGCGTGACAGCCTTGTATTGAAACCAGACAGCGCGAGACAGTCCCTCAGATAAAATAGCTTGAGGCCGTTGTATTTTCGCAATCACGCTCTCGCACTCGCTTGTTCGGAATAAAGCTGTTGTGTTCCTTATCAGTGAGTCTTTTTCCGGCACTAGGCACTGGAGTGGGGACAGCAGTCAGATACAACAGATTGGCGACTCAGCAAGATACAACAGATATGAATTGTGCAAGTGCACAACTGGCTACACCCAAACTCCTAATGAGCTCCAACCAGGAAGATACACGTTCCAGAACCCATCACTTCTGCTATCTAATAATCACGTGTAAAAGCTCTAACCCTATGGTTTATTAACTATCCCCAGATCCTTCATCAGAAATGTCGGAAAAGTTAGAAACTATTCTGACCGTTAGCCGTCAGATTCTAACAAATCTCGGTGTGTGTGTGTGTGCTAAATCAAGTTGAAACCTATGTGCATGCGGTTTCGCCTATGGATTGTCAACACGTAACATCCTCAGCTACTCATGTCTCGCACTACGGCGGCAAAGCATCGTCGTTGAACACTGATGTGCTGTCGACGATCGTGATGATGATAACGTTTACTCCGAAGCATGCACTACCATTTACTGTCAACCTGTAAATCCAAGCCAATGTCATCTTTATACCAGACACGTACTAAGCACAAATCTCATATCTCATGCGTACCTCACATATATACATATATATTTAATTGCCACGCTGTTTTTCAACAGATGCAGATGCTACTCACATACCTACTCCAAAGCCTTTCTGGACGGCTCCCAATGCGTTCTCCACCGTCCCTATTCGAAATGACAATGATTCCGCTAGTTCAGGTGACGTAAGCCAGCAAATGCGCGGGACACCGAGAACTCCTTTCATTTCTCCGGGTAAGCACTTTTTGACCTCAGGTCCTTTGTTTCTCAGTAAGGTGGCACGGGGGGGGCGAGATGGCTCAAGTGGTTAGAGCGCGAATTTACTGACCGGAAGGTCCGTGGTTCCAACCCGACCTCTGCCTCTCGACTTCTCCTGTCTAGGCTTTGGCAACCTGGCAGTATCCCAGCCCTCGTGCTTCCTTTGGGTGGCATGGCAGCTACGCACCGAAAGGGTGCTACAGCTGAACGATTATTATTATTATCATTATTATTATTATTATTATTATTATTATTATACTAAGGTCGCACGATTTCCCCAGTGATTAAGTTGGCATTGGACCCTATCACTGGGAGTACCTTCGACTTGTGCTGTGATGGTGGTGACATAGTCACGGATTAGGCACGTTACTGAAACTGTTTGATGCAGTATTTGAATTTTGGTCGCACTTCATTCTGAACTTCGAAGTTCATAAATCTAGATGAGCGAGCCTTTCCTCTGTCACTTTTCATATGTTACGTCTTTTGTTCCTTTCTAAACTGGTTCAGTCCGAAATTTGTATGAATCGAACTGTCAAGTACCTGTTTTTTATGGCTCAGTGATCAAGTCGCGACTATTGACCGGAAGCTCCGTGATTCGAACCCAATCCCGGCATCCCGACAGCTCTTGTCTAGGCTTGGGCAAATTGACAGTATCTCGGCTCACCTGCTTCCTTTGGGTGACGTGGCAGTTGGACACCGGGAGGGTGTTGCAGCTGAGCGATTATTATTTATTATTATCGTATTTGCTAAGCGCGGGTATAAATGAATTATAGTCCTGAATTTCTTGACATACCTATGCCTTTCTGATTCTACACAGCAAATGAACTCGATTCATTCACGAGGTTAGCATGTACGTTGTCATTATCGTCGACAGCATGACATCAATGTTTACCACTGATGCTTCGCGGCCGGACACTTGCAACTGAATTATGTCAAGATTGCACGTCAATTAAACCCGCCGTGGCTGGTGAACTCCAAGTTCATTAGCTGTGTTCACAACTCAACCAGTCATTGGATATTGGTTTTTTCATTGTTGCGGTTCTCTGGAATTCCGATCCCGAATGAATGGCTTGTCTGCTCTCTAATCTTCAGTCTTAGATAAGAACCTCTGGCCCCAAATTCATTGCTCTTCCAACACAGATCTGATCACGGCAAGCAATACTACGTTCCGTGACAGAGAAAAATCACTTTCTAGGGACCCTTGATTACTTCCCCAGTTTCTCTGCGATACATTCGCCATTTCTTTCTGTGGCCAGTTGGGATACCTGATTTTTCCATTAATATTTTCATATTATCTTAATTCCAGAAGCCAAAAGCCTCAGCGATCCGTGTCTTACACTATCATTTGAAGGTAATCTCAGGCCGGGCGCCGAATCTCTTGTTCATGACGAGCGCTCCGATCTCCTCTCTGTTTCCCGACCATCACTGACCTCGAGAAAAGAATCTGCCAATGAGCGAGACTTAGTGTCGAGCGCAACTCATCGTGTCAACAAATCACCGCGACTTCGTCTCGAATTGGACCTCATTAGACAGCAAGCCCTATTAGAGTGAGCTTATGGTGTTTGCTCTTTGTATTATACTTGCTGATATTCATCTTTGTCGGATTTTTGTTATTCAGCCAGCATTTCGCTTGATCTTCCGTCGTTGTTTCCTGATTCTTGCCTATAATTAGCAAGTAGTGTAATCTCCAAAGTCACTTCATCGCGACCGACAGCATGCAATTTTCCTCTAAGCCGCACAGGTATTCACCATATAGTGACTGGTTAGTAACAACCACCCTATCCTGACCGGTCAACTTCGTTGTCGTCCCTTCGGAATGAGCTTCAACAATTTTGGCAGCAATAGCTACACTGTTCCTCCTATAAAATTGGGGAATAGCTGAGAGTGCCATCACACATGAGAAGCCTTAATTCGCAACACTGTCCGCAGCATTGGTCTCAAACCTTTTCAACCAATCGCTCTTCTGTCCCCATGTCCGGTGCTGGTCCTCCCTCGTTACATTTGCATTACGTGGGCAGTAGAACTCATGCCCCTCAATGGATATCTCTTCGTAAAGAGGCCGCCCTCCTGAGGAGTACTGACGGCGTTCGTGTGATCCCTCCGACAAGAGGCCACCCCCCATTAAAAGAATTATGATACTACCTCTCCCTATAGTGGTCTGTCCTAAGAATTATGATACTACCTCTCCCTATAGTGGTCTGTCCTAAGGGGGTTATTGTACACTAATGAGTACAATGGACGGGTGAAAATACCGGCTGATAGACAACCAGAGAAAACAGCTGCCCCATTTTGAAAATTGTGAAGTCTGTTGCAATATCTAGGACGAACCAGATTGACTGCGTAGCCGAAAGTCTTAACATGCATCTTAACTCAGCCGTCTATTAAGTAATACGCATTGCCGTCGCGTTAAAAACTTCGTCACCGACTGGTCGCTGGTTTCCGTTTAAATGGTATACGGTGCACTCGTCCGGGTCCTACTCCGCGTGAGCAAACTCTCTAACTTACCTTCAACCCGGCGAACCAACACTGACTGACAATGACATGACTGCGTACTTTGTCAAGCTTGTTAGCAACGAACGATCTTAGACCATTCAATTTTGTTCACACACTCAACAGCGACGACCCACAGACCTGTTGCAGTGAGCGAAGATGCCTGGGGATGTTTCATGCATGACAATGTCAACTCTATTGATGATGCGGACACGATAGTGGCAGTCAGCCTTTTGGCGAGCGGAACAGTCGTGCTGATTGGTCACACATCCAACGATGGCACCTCAACACATATTTCAACGCAAATCCAATATATTTGTCCTGTTGAGAACTACCGTTCTACAGCGTCCATCTTCAGACGGTAGAAGGATTTTACTGTACCCGGCTCACCTGACCATGTTGTCATCCCTTAGGAAACAACCTCTACCTTCTTTCTCAAGTGGATTATCACACTGTCTTATACCCTTCACCATCCGTAACACAAGGTGATTTGCTCAAAAACGTAACACGTTACCCCTAAGGTTACTGAAAACTCTTCGACGGTGGCTTTTGTGTGGCGCATTCAGTTGAAGGATATCACAAACGAGGGGTTCAGTTGAGTCTCCCGGCAAGACCAAATTATTTGA
>SJOL01001547.1:44031-98650 GCA_004794785.1 Opisthorchis felineus | reverse complement strand
TATATATATATATATATATATATATATATATATATATCGTGACGAAAGCTCTTCGACAACGCCCTACCGCTTCGGCCCTTCTGGGAGCTCATCTGGCGAGTGTAGTTACTGAGTTTCCATCAATCTTATGGTCTACGCAGGTGAATTTATACACATTTTCAAGTTAAGTGTTAACGAGAGGCTGAACCGAAATTGAGTGGAATTTCTCGTTTTTTGTGGTTGCTAATCTGCAACCTTATAAGTGGTGTTACGTCAAGGACAAGACTTCGACATCTTCAATGTCGTTCCAACTGAAACATGAGAGGGCCTCTGCGCAACACATTCGGTTCAAGAATATTGAAAAACGAGTCATTCAGCTAAGCCTTATTTTGAAGGGAAATTAATTTACAAATGGATCTATTTCGCCACATAGTTCAACTCATTAATAATGAAAAAATGAGGTTGGAAAATCCAACTTCCCTGTTGATTTTTTGCTTGTTTTCGAGAGTTCGCAAAGTGTGCATTGCACTCATGTGTTACTCTCAGTTGTTTCTCATTCCGGACTGATATGTATAGATTGTAGGACTGAATTTGGTTATAGGAGACGTTAAGACATACCTAAGCAAAATGAATCGATCAGTCCATCCGACCACATCTGCTCAGGCCTCCACCAATTTTTTGCCTAATGCACACTTCCTCATCCTCTGCACCAACACTATCTCGTGGGTTTTATATGTCCGTCCTTTACTTTACTCGACGTACTTGTTTTGGATGTTTTTGTCCTCCCCTTAGTGAAGAGTTGGCCACGATCGAATCGAGGTTGGCTCGTCTACGCATGGCTGCCGCAACAAACGCTCATATCAGAGACGAAAACTTGTCGGCCGAGAGTGTAGATGAACCGGTGCCCACGGAAAACCTGCCCTCGGTTGCGAAACAAGTGACTCCACGTGAGGCTTATGTTGTTGAAGGCTTTGCTGCAGACGACAATCCGGATAAGAGCTCACGGAAAACGCCGCCTGAAGTTAATCAAGTATGTTGGTTTTCCATGCCGAAACTAGAAGTTTTTGCTCTGGGCTTTGGTTACTCATACGTGACCCAAACCATGGCCTGTAGCATCCCCACTGTCTCATTCAGAGACGCACTGTCAACTATGGGTACGTTCAGTCGTTTCAGAAAGCTTTGTGGAATATCCCCAAAGATTAAAGCCAAGATCCGCAAACTTGCAACGGCTCCTTCGCCATGTCCTCTCGCAGACTAACTCGACCCCATTAATTTACAAATAGAGACGTTGGGCCCCAACTTGGGATATGGCGTTCATTATCGGGATAGGCGTTGAATCTCAAGCCAAGTGGACCTATCCCCTGATTGCCTTTTGTGAGCGACTATAGTGCAGATCAATTGTGGAGTCGACTCACCCCATCACAGGAGTCATTAACCGTACAGCAATTGAGGGAGCAATGTGAATAGATAATGCCACTGTGAAGACCTCAAGTGCAGTTCACCATCCCTATTCGCATTCAAGACGCTTAACTAATCAATATACAATCAATATAAAGTGTGTTGTTGTCATTACAAACAACTGCTCTGAACATCGTCCGCTTGTTTGATTGGCTATGCATAACTGTGAGCTTCAAGCGTTGAATCGATATGCTGTTCCGCTCCAATCAACCGGCGAATGATGGCGGTCCAACTGCTTGGGTTGATGGAGTTCTCTCTGTTGTCGTTGTTGTGTTTACATGTCTAACGGATCCAGCTTTCTTCACATGGCACATGTTCGCAGTTGATCTCCAGTCCTTCCGGAGAACCCGCATGTGAGTCAGTAAACAATGGTCGAATTAACATGACTGGATGCAACCAACTGAGCTATGCAGTGATCCGCGTGTTTTAGGCTGGATCGGCAGTACAGTGAATACGTCTAGTTTGGGGATAAGAACGGTCTACCATGCATCCTTGGTTTGAACGCCCCTAGATAACCGTTTGTTTTGAGTGCATCCTGAATTTTTTCGTCACCGCATATTTGTGAGGCCTGTGACGTATCTTTCTGATGAGGTTGCTTTTCGATTACATCGGCGCAAGCTTACTTGAGTAGACTGACGACAAATTTTGGATGCCTCCGCTATTCCTAAAGGTCCAGCTTCTTTCGCAGTTGAAGGTCGCGCTCTGTATATTCCTGACGACATTACTTGTAAGGTAACTGAAAACTCTTCGACAGCCCAATACCAGTTTCACCCTTCACTCACAAGCCATGCATTTTGATAAAATGACACGCATTTATCGAACCTGGTTGTTGATCAGACGACCGTCGATCTGTTCGCCGTGTTTGGCAGTTACCTTGCAAACGTTTCGTCACCAATTCGAGAAGTCATCGGCCGTGCACCAGTTGCCGAATCACGTTAATGCCTATCGTCTAGCGTTAAGGTATCCAGAGCGCTCACCATAACATTCATTGGCCGCTTGCTTTGGGGCTCGCACATTATACGGTGTGGTGGAAACAAGAGAATGCATTTTGGAAAGCGGACACAAGGTGGCGTGTGTGTGAGGTAGCCTGCAGCTAGAAACTTCATTAGGTGTATGCCCGAACTGCCTACAGGTAGTATCTACATAAGTGGAACAGGAGGGGATAGCAGTGAGGAAACATGAATGGGAGCATCCGTAGAAGACTCTTTTCTCGCCTGCGTTGTCGCATGCAGCGAGTAAGGCTACCTGGATGATGGCACGACTCGACGGTCGCCGTGACATGAAACTGTTTATGCAGCTTAAAGTTGAACATGGACTGGGACACTGCCGGGACACCCAAAGACAGGAGAAAGCAGTGTCACCGATAGCTGACAGCTGGACACTCTTGCATACTTTCTTGAGGTTGGCAGAGTTGGCCTGGAATGGCAACCGTGAAATGCTCCTGCAAATAACCACGAAAATCTGTTCAGACTATAGATCTCAGCGTTCAGTGAATGATGTAGAAAGAGACGTATCTTATGAAGAACAGTGTGGCAGGACTGGAAAAAGACACTCTGCGGAAAACTTTCGTATAAGTCCGTTACAAAAACGCTCGCCTTCGCATTGAACTTCATCCGATTCCATCACTCTGTCACTGCCTAGATTTGACCTGCTCGGTGAACTGGACAACTCGATTGCAAACGTCTCATCGCAAGATGAAGTGACATCACCAACGTGCTGTTGTGGAGTGTGTGTGCTGACTTCACGTTTAGATTCGGTTATTCAGGTCTGATGAATTTATCCGACGGTCTGAAGAAGCTCGAATTCATATCGATACGTCAGTGTTGATGAAGAGACTTAACAGTGTTCTTATATAAATGTTATTACATTTTCACAAAAATTTGATACCGCGAAAACTTTCTGAAACGACGGCTGACAGGACCGGTCGGCAACGACCGCTAACTAGTTGTGGACTCTTCAGGAAATGCTATGGAATGGGCATTCGTGTATGAGGCGAATTTATTTCAGTATGACAACACTGTTTAAGTTTAAGAGCGGGAACAGTGTGACTGGTGATGGACTGGCCATGTATAGTTTGTCTAGAGAAGTGGCCACTGTAGGGGGTGCATCATCATGAGGTCCATTTTCTTGAACCAGTCCGTTGAGCTTCACTGAAATGAATTAGGTATCCCCTGAACTACGCAATAACCCGGAGGCTTAAATATTTTCAATACTGATATTGGTTTATTATGCGTAAGCAGCTCCAAACTGACCAGTCGGGTAGCAGCAAGAGCGAGTACGACTGACTCCAGCGTAGCTATCAAGCCCCTCCGAGATGGAAACACCGAAGGAGAATCACTACAGCCAACAGGGCACTAACGGGCACAGATCGATTGGTGAGGAAATGTTCACAGTCCAGTCGGCAAGCTCGGCGGACAAATCGAGGATCAAGTGGCACTCTCAAGATATTCAAGCCCCTGAAACTACCAATCATGATTACGTGGTAAGACTTAATGCAGCAGTCTTGGTGTTGAAATCCGGAAAATTATTGAACAAGCAACACAATCGAGCTTCTCCCATACATCTACCTACTCCATCTGTATGTTTGTCGACTTCTCCCTGCTTTGTCCAACTTGTCACGGCCCGGGTACTCGCCGTTGACCTTCCCACACAGTCTGAACCATCAAGGATCGCAATGGAGCGGCCATCTTGAATAAAGGAGAACTCCTCGATCGATGGGCCGAATACTTCGTCAGGTGCTAGAACAACGACATACGTATAAGCGACCCACGATTCTAGTATTCCTGGATTTCCAAGGCGCATTCGACTCGGTTGACCGGTCTGTTCTTCTTGACACGCTTGCCCACCAAGGAATGCCCCGGAAGTTTGTGAACATAATAAGCTCTTCGTATCCTCGGACTTCCGGACGTGTTAGAGTATACGGCGAGCTCTCCAAAAGCTTCCGTACACAAAGCGGTGTCCATCAGGGATACCCACTCTCTCCTTTCCTATTTAATTTCGTGATCGATGAGATAATGAGACGAACGCTCGAAGGTCTCCAAAACCCCGGTGTTCAAATAGCCTGTGACGAAAACCTTGTCGATCTGGAATATCCAGACGACCTCGTTCTCATCTTCAAAGAAGAGGAGAGGGCACAGGCCTTTTTGGATGAACTGACCAAAGTCATCCCGTCCTTTGGTATGCACTTTGCACCCACGAAGTTTAAGGTCATGCTGCTGGACATGCAGTCACTGAACACGCCACTCACAATCCAGGGAGAGGCACTGGAAGTTGTGGAGCGTTTTACGTATTTGGAAAGTTGTATTAGTTCTGATTGTAGTGTGACAGATGAGGTCAATGCACGAACCTGCAATCTATCCAGATTGCCTGAATGAGTGTCTGGAGGCGTAGGCACCTCGGAATGATTGAAGTAAGCTAGCACTAAGTCCCTTCCCCGTCCACCTTTATTCTTTCCTTCACAATAAGGCTTTCAAATAAATCATGGTTGTACGGCAGTGAAGCATCGGTGTTAAACACTGATGTCATGTCGATGATGATGATGATAACCCGCCGAACTCTGGCACGCACGCCTGTGTGTGTCCGCACAGTTTTACATGCCACGAGGAATGTTCCCGTTTTATTCCTGTTTTAACATCTTCTCTTGATCTATTTGTATCCGAAACATCGATGTTTCAACTAGCAACCGTTTTTCCCAATTCCGCAGCCCTCAATCATCACCAAGCAACCCTTACTAAAAAGTCTGCCACAACCATGTGTTGAACAACTTGCTGCTCTCGTCCGTGCCCAAGTGTCCTCGCTTCGTGCTCCAGTGGACGTGCCCAGTCTCACTAGTCCGACTCCGGTATCGTCATCGTCGTCATCGCTGGTTCAATCAGATTCCGTCTCAGAGGTGCAACATTCGCCCGACACCGTCTCAGATACCGTGTCTGAAGATGTAACTCCAATTCCTCGAAGATCATCCTCATCCACCGGAACTACCTTACCAGGAGATGAACCACTCGCTGACGAATTATCTGTAAGTCTAACCCATCTCTAACTTCGTCCGGCTTGTCGACCTTCCGTCACTCATTTGTCTAGTTCCTCGATATTTTTTGGCGTTTTATTCTTTAAGACAACTTCAGAACATAGTTGGGTTTGGCTGTAGTGAGCTCGAGATAGCTCAGTAGTTAAAACATGAACTTACTGATCGGAAGGTCCATGCTTCGAAACCAACCCTGGCATGTCGACTGCTCCTGTCTAGGTCTGAGCAACCTGGCGGTATCTCAGCCCTCGTGCTTCCTTCGAGGAAGCAGCCAGGCACCGAAAGGGTGTTGCTATTATTTTTTATTTACGGCAATGAAGCGCCATTGTTCTCTTCTGGTGTAGCTGGCAGTGACGATGGTGAGGCGGAGGAGGGGTGCCTACCGCAGCTCCAGGGGAACACTCTTGAGACACGTACTTTTTGAAGTTCCTCAGATAAACTAAACACGCCATTAGTAGTTTCCTCGTTTTCAGCTTGATTAAAGTATTGTGCATTCTTCACCATTCTTAAGTTCATCAACTTACGACTTATGTTTCAATGGTTGCTCTAAACTGGCTCTTGTTGACTTCCGTTTGAAACCTAGTGTTCGGAAGGTTTGCTGTAGTCTCTTCCTAGACCTCCAGATGATATCGCAAAAATTGACTTTTCTTGCAATTGCCCCTATTTTACCCCTCCAAGGAGCCGGTGCTTGGATTCCGAACGGATTCCGAGTGCGCTTTCCAGAGAAGTGAACCAACAAGCTTGTCTGCCGTTTGCGCACCCAACGGCTCTCCACATATTCTAGATGCTACGTTGAACTCTCGTGAAAATGCTGATGCTCCCTCGAATGTGCCCCTGGCGCCTCGGTTGTCCCTAACTGGTTTGTCGGCTGACGAGCGGGCCGTGTTGAAATCCGGTTAGTTCTTTTTCTGGTATATGTGGGGAATTCTTCAGTTATTTGAAGGTTAGGGTAGTCTCATATGCGTCACTCCATCCTCTGTTGTTTTTTTCCCGCAGTCAACAAACTGGCGGCTAGACTAACCAACGTGGCAATCCACGAGGCCTCCAAGGAACTTGGCTCACTATCTGTTCCAGCAGACTCGACCTCAATACCACCGTTACCCACCTCCAGTATGACATTACCACCGGCACCGAGTCAAACTGGGGACTCCAAATTTTCGCCTTCCTCATCCTCCAGCTCCACAACCACCGGGCTAATTCAAGAGGCTCTTCTACCCACTAGGCAGCCGAAGGAGATCAATGGTCTCGAGCCGACCGGCACATTTTCGTCGGATTCGTTGAAAGCCGAGCTGCGTTCATTGTTGACTTCGTCGTTGATCAATACGCTACTCAGTCAGACAACTGATTCCACGATTTCGACTACTGGTTTGTCTGGGACGGACGTACTGCGCCGCATTCTAAACTCACGTGGAAATCCAGTGACCAATGGGGCCAGTTTAGAGTGAGTCTGGTTTATCAACAGGTTGTATTGTTTCTCACAAATAAGCAGGTGATCCGTAGAAACGAATTGATTGAAACGAATCTTAGCAGGACAAGATGGAAGATCAGTTCCGGCCTGCTAAAAAGAGATGAATCCTTTCTGGGAACTGCTTATTGGGATAGTGGTGAGCCCATTTGTCCGGAATAAGGTGCTTGCTTAAGTAGGGCTGCAAGATTCACTGAAGTCGTCGGGTAAACTGACCAACCAGGGCAAGCGCCACCACTTGCGGTAACAGTAGTTTCGTTTACCAGTGCTTCACCGTTGTACACCCATAGATAGTCATTCAAAAAATCCTTATAATGGACCAGAAGGAAAGTTGAGGGTGCGAATTTTTTCTTGATAAATAGCATGTTCTCTTACAAGTTGCACTTGTCCTTAAGTAATCGTACGACTAACAGGAGTTACCTGGCAAAATCGAATTGATTTCATTTATCCAGAGACCGCAACTTCACATCGCTGACCATCTAATCAATGCGTTCCGATGCAACACTCAAGATTCCTACGGGGATCTCGACAGCTCGTCGAGCTGAGGTGTCCACTGTTGTAGTTACTGCGTAGCCTGTCATCCTTTTAGGACAAGTCTTAAATATTCTTTTTAGTACTCAAGTCTGAGACAAACTGTGTTCGCACTGTGAGCCCATTTCAGTGGGTTTTTGGACCGGGTCTTATATCAGTTCTACTGATAGAACTCATATGTTAGAGTTGCTTAACCTGAAAACGACGTTTAATGTACACCATGCTAGTTCGTCACGCTCATACCTCTTCTTTGCACCCGGTTTGGTCCTGCTATCTTAGGGAAGAGGCCTGTTAGTCGAAAAAACTCCACCACAGCGCCTGTTTTGTGAAGTTCTGAGGGCACTAATCAACTTGTCAATACGTTCTTTCATTCCAGCCTGCAATCGACACAAGCCTTGCACACTTCAAGCGACACTGCGAATTTTGTCGGATCAAACGGAGAGGCTGCTCCCGCTGCTGTCACCTCACCTTCATCTGTTTCCCCTAGCAGCCCAAGCCAGCACGGACCGGGTGAGTCAGCTGTTCATCTGTTCTCGCTGATACACCTTCCTTGTCATTTGATGTTCAATGTCACTTCGATTCAGCGGCCAGATTGCTTGCCGATACGATTCGCCCATATGCCCCTCAGTTTATAACACTCGCTGTTTGCAGTTCAGTTGGCAATCTGTCACAGTCACGCGGCTTTTGGAAACCCGTTCATTCGTTCCTTCAGTCCAAAACATTAGACTATCAACTCTTTACAAACACACACGTTCTGGGTTTTATCAGTGGGTCTTTCGGATAACGAACCATGCCGCGTAAACGTTATATTGTATAAAAAGCCGTCTCATCCTTTCTCGTTCGTTTGGAAACATTGAAATTCCTAGCCTGTGTCACTGAAGCCACTGGAGTTCGTTGAGCTTTGAATCAATGCAGACAGAACTCCCAAAATATCAAATTGTGTGCTGAACTGGTGAGAAACAACACCAATAGACCCACAGAAACATCACAGTGCCCATGGATTCAATCCGTAATGCCACCAGGTAACGAATACAGCTTTCTGGATGGTGATTAGCACTTGTTGATGAGTTATACTCGTAAACAAAACAGGTCATTTCGGTATATTTGGGGATGCTGTCTTGAGCATTGTTGTCAACTATGGATCGTTCGTGCCTACAGAGGCGCCAGCATAAGCGCCAAAATCCGGAATTTCCTATGAAACAATATCTTTTTGGAGCTCAAAAAAATCCGTACAACAAAGTGAAACCGAAGTTGATCGGGTGGCTTGAATAACAAAGATACTCGCGAACTACATTCATTCACACACTAATTTGATTTCAATGAGAGACTCAACTGATCCCAGCGGAATCTCTCGTTTATAATATTCTTCAACTAAATGTGCTGTGCAAAGGTCGCCCCACATTTCAGTTTGCATAATATTCGAGATATTGCATTGTATTTTCATTAGGGAACTTCTCACAAGGTTGCTGAGTTGTCAGAGTTTTCAGCAACTTGTAAGTAGCTCCCTTCAAGAAAAAAGAAGATAGTCCGCATAAATCGAAGTCACATTGAATTACCCTCCTCAGTCTGGTATGCCAAGTCTGCGGAAGACAAAATCATTCGGTTATACAAGACGGAGGAATTGTAGCCTGTCTTATCTAAACCGCACAAGTTTTCTGTATAATTTCTTTGTATTGTACTTCAATTTACTTGTAGTTCAGACTACGGAGCCCATCGAGTCTTTTCCATTGGACGAAAACATAACCCATCCGCCAAATCACCCTCAGGCGGGTGATGAACTACAGGCACCTCGTCTCTCAGAACATGAATCGGCTATCAAACAGATAAAAACCCGGGTTTTGCATGAATATATCACGGTGAGTGTGGACACATGACATCCATTTAGCTGTCTATGGTGGTGAGTAAGCCTAATCCGCTGCAGTTAATTCATCTTCAGTCGGAAGCTACCGAGTTTCTTCCGCGAGTTCGAGGTACCATCTCCTACCTGAGAGTCGCATCACTCCCATCTGAAATCGGTTAACTTGACAGTAAGACAGCCCTAATGCTTCCTTTAGACGGAGGCTATCCGCACCTCGAAATGATGCCATAGCTGTGCGATTCGGCTTGATTTGTTTTGCTTCACGTTATACGGAACAATTTTTACGCTGGTGCATACATTTTTTTACCTTTCATCAGGTGAACAAAGATTGGTTACTCAGCTTGGCAGGGCAGAACACCAAGTTGAAGAGTTTTGGTACTGCGTCGTCCGTATCTGCATCAAGTTCGCGAACATGCTCTTGTTCTTCGGCTTCGTTTCGTCATCTGTCGGCAGCGGACGGTGAATCTGATGAGGTTCATGGCTCCCCACAGGATATTAAAACAGACTCGGCATTGTCGGCTTCCACAACCGCGACCTGGAACGGAAGCCAACACCAGGCGACCCGTTCCCAACCCTCAACACCTATCTGGCATTCTTCATATACGGCATTCAAGCCACTTCCTCGTCTTGAAGAAGCCACTTCGGAGGAGTCTGTTCAAGATTCTCTGACGCACCTTCCCGTGTTGGCTGAGAACGCTAACGCAGTGGTGGATGCGTCCCGTACACCTTCCTCTTCGTGGTCAGGGAGTCGCAGGTCGGCTTCTGAGTTTGCTGCTCTTTCTCGGTGTTCTACCTCGAATTCGAACCTGGAGCCCGCTCGGCCCTCAACCCCCGTTCCTCTTGGGAGTACAGAAAATTCGCCAGGATCATGTCTGTCGTCCTCTGTGGAAAGAAAAAGCACGTCAGAGGATACAACTTTACACCAATTACGCAATCGTGTTCCATCGACGCCGGCGGAACCCCAAGAGGTCCAAGTAGTTCCGTGTCTCGGGTCCAATATGTCTTCCGCCTCGTCCCACCTCCATCCGGACAGCCTGATTCGGGAACTGCTTGAGAGTGGAGAGGATAACAGCTTTTGGCTGCTCAATCAACCGCCTCCAGCTCGACCGTCTTATCAAACAGAATACCCCCCGGGCTTGGCAGCTCAGACACGGACCACAACGACGATCGATTCGAGTTTGGTATGGGACGAAATGGAGGGAGATGGATCGAAAGAACATCTCTCTAGTCAACCCTTGGTTGCATCCAGTGACCCAAAAGTTGTAAGCGGCATTTCCACAAACCGTTCTTTTGGATCGAAATATTCGTGCTTGATCAAGTTATCTTAAAGGATGTGCACATAAACCGTTATTTCCAAAAGGTTCTTTGTCCGATCGTCGCCTAACTACAGTGACACCCTAGCCTCAGGTAACTGTGGTATAAAAAACTTTGTTTCCAGCTTGGTTTTCAGCTACATGAACCTAGAATGCTACAGCAATTTATAAAAAAACACCTCTATAAGGAGACATAACTGCCCTGAAAAGTGCACATTAGGAAGTCCCTTTCATCACCTGATAAGCAGAGGGAGCAAAGTCCATTTTTGTGGAAATCTGAAAATGTACACACCAACGAAAATTCGAACCCAACGCTTCAAACTTGACAAGACTGCTACCTAACACATTCGTCCCACTCATCAAGGAGCTTCTGGTTTTGACGAATACACTCAACTGCATACCATTTTGTTTTTCACGGGAGACTCACCTGAAACCCAGCTGAACCTCTCGTTCAGCTGAATGTGCTGCACAACGGCCGCCTCATGTTTCAGTTGTCACGATATTCGAGAAATCGCAGTGAATTTTTATAGTGATGGCTTTTTTGTAGCAAGTTCAGTTAAACGGTCTTTTGGGTTAGAGATTAATCTGGGGTTCAGCTGAGTCTTCCGTAGAACAGGAGGCTTACGGAGACTTGGAGACTGCGCCTACCTGATGGGCCACAAGGAGTGCGAAACCGGTCGTGAGCTGTTGAGTTTTCAGGAGCCTTGTGAGCAGTTTCCTTTACGAGTTTCTGTTTTTTTGTTTAGTTTACTGGTCCTCAAACTTTTCAGCTTATCACTCCTTAATTCACAGTGAAAAACACCGTCAATCCTAATTTACTGTACATAATACGTGAAAATCGGAAACACGGTTATAAAAAACATCTTAAAACATGGTAAGGTAAAACGTTACATGCTAATATCCTCAAGGGTACCTCCTCCACCACCCCGAGTAAGGAATACATGACACTACCCACCCACCCCCGCCGAAATGCGCTGTGTGGTATGCACTCCATCCGGAGAAAGACCGTTCTATCAAGAATTCCACTATTTCTTTCCGAAGCAGTTTACTGGCTCATATTTGTGGTCCGCACACTACCAACGCCAGTTCTATTTTTCGGTGATTTTAGCATCCATTTTAATCATTCTGAAATGAAGATATGGAATTTTAAACATTTCCAACCGCCAGTCCACACCTCAGAAATTTTCCACAGATTAACATGAAACAGTTTTACTGCTCACTGGATTTACCAATGTAAGGTTTGAACAGGATAGTTTTTACAACTGAGGGTCTTAAATTAGTATGCGTTTTTGTTCCAAACGATGCTCTAATACCGGAACAGTATGAACATTGTTTTGAAAGATTGCCATGTTGACATTGGAAAACAGAACTCTAGGCCAACACGTGTTTTCAGTTATTAGCTCCTGGCCAGTACAGTTCATATTATGGATGGAAACAAACGTAGTAAACGTAGACCAGTTACGGTAGGGGAGACTTGACGGTAGGCATATCTGTGTTAATCAGGGCAAACGTTATCTAACATACAGCCAATTTTCTGAGTTATATGAGGGGATAAGGTCTGGTATGTACTCCGTTCAAACAAGAGTTGAACACTGTGCCAGTTCAGCTGGGTTGACTGGATACATCTCTTCTGTGCACAAAGTTCTGGTTGGTGGAGTTGGATGACAATAGCCACAGTGAGATCACGTAACCCGGCTGCTTTGGACCGACTGGAGAACATTTCCCAGAGTGGGGGGCGGCAGGTTCCATTCTAGCCCACCCAGTCGAAACGGAGCACTTCGTTGATTGCAATTTTCACAGCCGGGATCAAGGCCGTCCTTTCCAAGAACGTGGTGAGTTCACACAAAACAACCATGGACAGCACAACATCAGTGTTCAGACACTGATGCTTCACTGCCGTACAACCGTTATTTATCTGAGAGTCTTATTTTGAAGAAAAGAATAAAACTGGAGGGGAAGGGACTATCACAATCATTCGGAGGTGGTTATACCTCCAAACGCTCGTTCAGACACTGGATACAAATTGACAACAAGAACGCCATTGGCATCGAGTAGCAGCCATATCTTGCAGCGCCCCCAATCACGCATAGTGGAGATCACGTGGACTCCATCCTGGAAGGCGAGTCGCACCGAGAGCACCCAGACTTTTCGTAACCTCTTTCATACCTCTGTGCCAGATCAATGGTTAGCCACCTCTCTGCTTCCGCAATTCCAAATTAGGCACGAAAAACACCACTCTCTTCGGCAAACGGTGGTTCACCGTGCGCAACACATGTCCCAACCAACGCAGCTTCTGGTGCTGGACACATTCTTCAATGGAAGTCCCCGTTGAACAGCCGAAATCTGGCCTTCTGATTGCCTCGTTTACGGATTCTCCGACACCAACCCACACGAGCTATGGTTTTGAGACAACGATTGTCGAACACCTGAAGACGTCTCAGTTCCACTGCTCGAACAATCCAAGTCTCACAGTCATACAACAGAACAACTCGCATTGTAGCCTGATATACACGTCCCTTGAGATTCAGGGATTTACCGCTTTGACGCCATAAGTGTTCCAAATTAGTAAACGCGACCCGAGCCTTGGAGACTCGTGCATTGACCTCATCTGTCACACTACAGTCAGAAATAATACAAGATACGTAAAACGCTCCACAACTTCCAGTGGCTCTCCCTGGATTGTAAATGGATTGTAAGGACGGGATGACTTTAGTCAGTGTATCCAACTGCAATCTAGTCGAAAGCAATGACTTGTTTTTGTCCAGACGTAACGCACTACTCATAAGGTTGCTGAAAATTTTCGATATCCCATTACCGGGTTTGTCCTTGTTAAGGCTCATCAGCTGACCACACTCCCCGATTTCCGGTCAAACTTAGGTTCTGCTTGTTTCCACGTTGGACAGATTCCGACAGATATTCTCATCTGCACTCGAATTCGGTTTCAACGGAAGACTCAAGTGAATCCAACTGAATCTCCCGTTTATGATGGTCCTCCAGCTTACCAGCAGTGTGTTATGCCTAGGCAATATATTGTGATATCTCGAATATCCTTTCAACTGAAACATGAGGCGGCCTGATGCAGCACATTCAGTCGAGGAGGACCATCATCAACGAGCGATTCAGCTGGATTCAGTTGAGTCTTCTTTCAGATTCCAATTCCTCGTGACCCAAATGTGCAAGCTTAGTGATGGACAGACGTTGTCACCGGGACTACCTGCATCACTCAGTAATGATCGGAAGTCCTCGGAAAAATTGCCTTAGTACCGTATTTTTGTCAGCAGTACCCTGAATGCGCATGGCTCAGTGGTTAAGGCATGAACTTACTGACCGGAAGGTCCGTGATTCGAACCTAATCTCTGCATTTCGACTGCTCCTCTCTAGGCTTGGGCAACCTGGCATTATGTTGGTCCTTATGCGTCCCTCGGATGACGCGGCAGCTAGGCACTGAATGGTTGTTACAGCCATAAATGAGTCCCATAAAATTGAGTTCCTTATCTTGTTTTATGGTCACTCCAGCCACTGAATAGCCGGAGATTCGTGACATGCAATGAATAGCTATAAGTGACTGGTCACAATAGTTCTTGAGAACTGGTTAGGGGTTGCGTCCACAGCTCTAGCATTTACACATCCAAGTGCGGTCTGCAAGGGAGTGGAATCTGGAGGACTATCGATCAGGACTGCTGTCTTGACCATCGAACCAGGCTTAATCTCATCCGCTTGATTTACCAAAGCTTCTAGCCTACTCCAGTACTCAGTTGAGCATCTGCCTCGCCGTTGTATGGGCACGCGCTTCCGCCCTTTTTACTTTGGTGACAACGTTCGCCACGAGAATCCGGCGAATGCCACTTCGTCAGTAGGAGCTTTATGGTGAGCGGTCATCTCTCCCCAAAGTCCATAATCTCAACCGTACTGAGGCATTAGGAGACTTATATATTCTTCACAGAATACTATTTATAGCATGACGAGTCCCTTCATGTGAGTCATCAGATAGTCGTAGCCCCCGAGTATTCAACAATCTCATTTCCCACCTGAGCCTACGCGGTTGAACATTATTATGACTGAAAGATCCAGTTGAGTGTTCAGCGAGTTTATTTGATATAGATAGATATTTTCATAAAGGAAACTGTTCAGAAGGTTGTTGAAAACTCTTTGGTAACGAACGATCGCTTTCGTCTCTCTTGGGGCTGCGATCTCTCGAATATCATACCAACCGAGACATGAAGTCACCTTTGTGCAGTACATTCATTTGAAGAATACCATAAACGAGAGATTCAGTTAAGTCTCCTGTGAAAACCAAATTGATATGCAAATGAGTGTATTTGTCGAAATCCTAGGTATTGTTTCAAAGCAAGACTGCATGAAATGTTTGACCGGTAGTTTTACTCACAGGGAACCGCGGCTCGAAATTCTCCTGAAATATTTTTTTCAGATTCCGTCGGAGGCATCTGTTCACCCGATATCTAATAGGCAACCAGGCATCCCAAGTTCGCCAACCAAAGAGCCAAGACCCTCAACACCCGCTGAAGGTGCCACCGCTCGTGGCCCATCTGATCGCGATCTGCCACCGATGTTTCAGTCGCTGCCAACCGTATTTGTGGACTGTGAATCCGACTCACTGATGGAAGTACATGTGAAAAAGGCTCCTTTCAGTCGTAACCTCCCCGTATACGCTTCATGGAGTAATTTCAACCGTTTCCAACCATGGACTGACATTGTCCCGTCAATCTCTGACTCCCTGCGTTCGTTCCAACAACATGAGAAAAGCTGTCTCCTCGCCGATGATCCGCCGCCTGCTGGTGTGCACGTTGAAGGTAGGTCCTATTTTCAGTTCGATCAGACCATCGAATCCACTTTTGGTCTCACTATGTCAAATGAGCACTAAGTATTGATTGGATATTGTTCGGTTTGTGTACATCTAAGCGAAAAATTCTGGACTTTGTCAGCATCTGTACTTTCAACCAACGTGACCTTATTTCTTAACTTATTCCGTACTATCAACCGTGTCATGAGTGAGGTCTTAATGAAGTGTGAGGAATGCTGTTCATCTAGGCACTTTTATGTAGGAAATCCTTTATGCCGAAATTTTGACTCTAAACCGTGTGCTTCATAACTTTTCTAATTCACCACCACCGAAGTGTTTTATCCACCTCTTTGTAGACAGCGTTGTCCTGGAATCTACTGACAGTCGGTCAACTTATGATATTCGTAGGTTATGAGAAGAGCTTGAATTTGCAATGTCACTGCGCATCTGGCCTAGAATGGCCAGCCCAGTGGATCGATAAGCCGTCACGGGGTTTTTCGGTTTTTCATACAACAGAGCGTGATCTTACCTTACCATGCAACAACGGTTTGTACGTCATCTACCCTTCACTTACCACTTAACTGATATTTGTTCTATCCTATTCTATGTCCGTTTTGGTCAATTCTGACGAGGTTAGATAATTGATCAACCGGTCCTATCACCGAGTCTGTTGTAACTGCCTCGCTGTTTGTGTTAGTGCTGTGGAGGGGTGGGGGTAAAACTCATGTTGTCCTTGTCTCGGGGTCCACCCATATTGAATATAATGATGCTGGCAGATCACAAATGGTGCAGAGGGTTCACTTCCTTATCGGTGCTTCTATGACCGTAGAATTATAGATAGTGGCAGCCAACATGGTACCTGTGACCAGCAGCCTAAGTAACCGTAAACTGGTTTCAACACCATCGTCATCATTGCCGGCTGCAAACCCTATACAATGCCACAATATACACTATGTGCCATGGTACAATACCTCGTCTTTAGATAGCTTTACTCCTGCGCCCCCTGGTTTATCCGGCAGATTCGGCTGCAAATGTTGGAATCCGGCGTTTCGGCTTCTGATATCCCCTCACACTGGTGAACTGGCTAGGCTAGTCATTGACGCATGGTTCAGTGTACTTTTATCAGTTGGGTTCTCCAAACGTATAGTGGATTAAAGTGAAGGAATGAAGTCCTCTGAAGGCCGTTTTAGCCACCCCTCTGCGAGTCCTGAAACCAGCCAAAAATGGCCAAAATTTTCCCCATAACTGACATCTTCTTCAACATTGGATGAATTATTGTATTCTTATTAAGTTTTATTCTGCTTCTGAATTACATTTGCAAAATTGATCAAGCAGCGCCACTGGGTTCGATTAAGCTCAGCAGTTACGGAAGGTCCGTGGTTCGAACTCAACCCCTGCCTCTCGATTGCTCCTCTCTGGACCCGGGAAAGCTGCCAGTATCTCATCCCCCGCCCTTCCTTCCGGTGGCATGGCAGCTATGTACCTGAAGGGTGTTGCAGTTGAACGATGATTTTATTGCTTTATTATTACACTGTTAGCCCCCTTTTCCTCTCCACTACTCATGAGTAACTCATGCCATTCGGAATATTTTGCAAATAAAAGAACAAACCCTTGTCGTGTGATGATAGGGTTGTATGGTGCAAAGTAGAGTAAACCGTTTGTCGGATAGTATCACTTTGAAAGACTGTTTAATTTGTCTAAACCTCTTGGCAACTGTTCATTGTTCATCCCGTTACAGCACCCACACACCAGGCAGGAGGAAGGGGCCAACGCAAATTTTTGGATTGGAAGCCCGATCAAATAGACTCGAACATGGTCCGACAGAATGCACGTGCAATCAAAGCCGTTACGATCCCACTTTCGAAACCAAGAGCACTTGCAACCGCTGGCCGAATAACTGCTTCGCGTGGAACTACTGCCAAGGCCAGAAAAACATCCGCTCGTGCCCAAACAATCCCCGTGGAGAGTACACCAGCACTGCAAGGGACAAGGGCAAACAGCGATGTGCTAACCAGGCGCACGCGAACTGCCAGTGTGTCAGTTTATTTGAGGAAAAAGGTACGTACCTCCTGTACGCACGAGAGTTGGTAACATCTGAGGTGGTAAAATTATCTAAGGTGCATCGAATCCACCCGTGACATCTCCAGGTGAGCTCAAATTTAAAACCACCGTGTCCCATCACCAAATATTAAGCTCACCATAAAAACGGCACACGTCATTGTGCAGGTTTGTGAACCACCCAGTCGATGATCCCGAGTTTTCTTATCATGAAACCCATTAGACATCGTTTGTTGCAGTGCTATGTCATTTTGGAGCGAGAAGTAATAACACTGGGGTGCGGTAGCTATCGGTTTACTGTGTCGATCCTGCAATTCAACTGGGCCAGCAACAACGCCGTGGTACGTGAACTTAAACAAATTTACTGTGCATAATGCCATCAAGGGGGTAATTTCTCCGTATGCTTGATGAAACCAGGTGTTCATCCTAATGTTTCTCGACTTCTGTCTCTTTGCGCATTAATCTTCGCCTACTCACAAGTAGTTTCTTCGCGTGCTGCTCTCCAATCTTGTACATCTGGCAACGAAGGCTCGATGCAAATGAGGCGAGAACGGACAGCTCGGAGTCAGAAACACTTAATGGAAAGCATCGTTTGTTCGGTTTTCTTTGTGGCTCCTGATGCACAGCGCGAAACTCTCAATTGGACACTCTTTACTACGTCCTTGAGTAACGTGAGTAGGCGTGATTCTCGGCAATTGAAGTTGTTCTGGCGTAAGTTGCAGTGTTCTCTGGAGGATTATCAACAGAGTTCCCAAAGTGGCTGTAGCCATACCGCTGACGCACGCACATACCTTTGTGAAAGCTACGACACAGCGCTTTTCGTGCCTCTTAAACATAGACCTCAATTCTGAGTTTGTC
Organism: Opisthorchis felineus; assembly: GCA_004794785.1. Lineage (NCBI taxonomy): Eukaryota > Metazoa > Platyhelminthes > Trematoda > Opisthorchiida > Opisthorchiidae > Opisthorchis > Opisthorchis felineus. Next base: position 80,308 of record SJOL01001547.1, on the reverse strand, counting down.
CGGAGGGTCTTGATGTCACCAGATTACTGAAACAATGCCGCTCAGGATGGGAAGTTTCTCTCCGAAGGACTGTCCGGCTCTGGTCGCCACATTTGGATAGAACAACTATTCGTTTTTCCACTTTAGCCTTGTAGAAGCCTCGGCTGCTGTTAGGCGAAATGCCACACCGATACAGCTTTAGCGCTCGCAGTTAGCCGCTGCTATATCCAAGAAGCCTCTCGGATGCGATTAGCCAAAAGATCGGGCCGCTTGCCGATCCAACATCAAGGCGAGCTCTTATTGGTTGAACGTCTGAACCCAGCAGCCAATCATGAACCAATATCCGCCAATTGCCAGTTGCTAATGCCGCATCCAGAAGGCGTCAGAGTTTCTAGAATGTTGTTGCCGCATACGCTTTATACACAACGCGCTGTACAAACGTTTTTGACCTGGTCTTGGGAGTTAATACACGTTGTGCACCTTTGATGGTTGCTTTGGCGGAACGCTAGCTTGAAACGTTCAGACCGAGAACTAACCTGAGAAAAAAATACAGTTATTACAGTTTCTGAGCAGGTGAAATTGTTGTTTGTTTGAAGCTACAAGTTCATTCCGGCTCAAGGGCAGCATTACATTCCTCTCGCTATGTACACCGTTCTGTTGTTACTTTTTCGCGTCTACATGGGTCTCATTTGAACAGTCCTGGTGCGATTATTCTAGTGGGTCCACACCAGAGAGGGGAAGCACTGGACTCGAGTTTCGCTCTGATTAATGCTCATTAGTACCGAATATCCTTGGTATTTCCCGAGCTTAACCTGAGAAGTGAGCGTGTTCCCACTACGCCACCAGCGCATGTTTGTCGTACCTGAATTATCGCGCCTAAACGGGCGATGGTGTTCATTCTTGAGCGATGTAATTGGTTTGCTTTGTATGCTATCTCGAACGACTCGGCTAAAATTACATTCACAGCATCTGCTCTGATGGCATGCTTCATTTCAGACTCGCTTTCGGCGCCCCTCTGTATCTGCTCGGACCTCGTTTCCAAATGTTCGGAAACCTGCCATAGCTGATAACCCAAAGATGGAGCCAAGTTCTTCCCGTGTAAACCGTCAGCAGGAGACCTCACGAAAACCATATAGCCACGACGTCGAAAAATGTTACGTACATGGCCCTCCGCCCGAGACAAGGCCCACACTCCTTGGGGCTGTGAACGGTTCCCTCCCTTCTTCCAGCAACTCGGTCATACCAACAAATTCAAAGAGTGTCGAACACGTGCTACTGCAGCAATTAGGGCAATGGCGAGCTGCAAGATTTGGGCTCCGAAGCCGTACTGATCCACACATCACAAGCAGGTCGTCCGCATTCAGCACAGCAAATGGTTGGAGTTCTCAGTTCCAGTCGGCCGTGTCGGTAGCAGTTTCAGAGCATGTGGACTTCTCTGCCATTCATCCTGGTCCTCCGCCTCCAGTTGTTGAACGATCGTTTATGGACGACCCCAGTAAGTTTTATTATTCTTATCATTATATTTAATTCGTATCTGGACTTCTCCTCTTCTGGACTCCTTTAAATAACTAGTCCCCACTACAATTGCCAATGTTGACACTGAAAGATCAGTAGTGAGCTGATAGTTCTTACACAGATTATACTTTCACTTTGGCTGGCGAATTAATGCGCAAAGCCGCTGACCGGTGAGTTCGTGATCCGAATCGAACCCTTGCCTTTTCATTAGGCCTGGGCAACCTGGTAGTATCTCATCCCTCGTGTTCCCCCAATGTTTCACGGTTGCTACACCAAAACTGATGGTCTGCAGACATTTTGACAGTTTGGTTTCGCAGATCCAGCATTTCACTACTGCAGTCCTACGCCACCATTAACGTCTCAAAAAAGGCCAAGCTAATTCACTCAACCAGTAGGCCTACTCACAGTGACCGCTAGAAAGGCCGAACGAAACCGGTTGCCCCAGATGGATTCATGAATTAAAATGTAGCCTGATGTACGTTCAGTTATTGATTTTACGCGACAAAGCGTGTAGACGGTGACGATGACAAAGTTACTATATTACTCGCATAAGGTCTTCGAAAACTGCTGTCGTCAGTGTCGGCTAGGAACGTCGGATTAACAATAACTAGGTAGGCCAGGTGATTTTGGGGTGTAGGGGTTCTCCTGTGATAGACCCAGTCGATCACACTTCATAGGTTACGCTTATCGATTCATTCAATTCTCTTGTCAGACGATCGTCCTCCTGGCAGAGCTCTTTCTGTCCATCTGTGTCCTGAATAACAATGACCGAAAGGCCAGTAAATTTGGTACGGCTAAAACTTCCGCTGTGTACAGCTACACGGCCGTATCGGCGGGGAATGTCATTGGTTGGAGGGAATACCGTACAATTAGACCCCCTCACAGCGGACCCAGCGGAGCCTTAGAAGTTCGTTGTAAGGAGGATGCGAAGATCGGGGTTTTGGAAGGTAGTATTTTCACTGTGCCACCTCTCTGTAGCTGCACACGCACACAAATGATATTGTGCTCAAAAATTGGGCATATCTCATATACTCATGTTATGCCGTAATATCCCCAGATCGTACATAAGTAAAACTTGACAAGTACCAAACAGCCAACTTTGCCAGAATCCTGATAGGTGCCAGATACTCAGTGCTGAAGGCGTGAAGCTATTGGCCACAAGGTTCGCCGGCAATTGTGACATCCAAATGAGTTTTTAAACCCACAAATGTTCAGTCGTATACCCTACTCAGCAATTTCTAAGGCTGTTTTTTTGGCAAAACTGACTTGTCCATCGGCATGGAAAATTTTCTCGTTCCATGGGCACCCTTCATTTCATTCATCTTCGATTCCATTACTTTTGTGCGTTTATCCAGGTTCCACTGTTCTTTGGTTCAACGAAGACCATGTTCCAGCCACGCTTGTTCAAAGACCGTCTACCCCTACCCCGGCGGAAACAGGTCGTCCGTCAACCAGTTCCGAGGAATACAGTACCGTCCCTTATCAGCTCGGATCCAGTGGCCGTGATGCTATTCCAGTGGGGTTTATGGACTACCACGGTGTGGAAATAGCTTCGGCAGCTTGTGCAGGAGATGAGGTACCAGTTAAGCGCCGGCACGGCACCAACGAAGTTCGGTACGTTGATTGGTCGGTCATCAGTCAGGTAGTATTGTGTTGATCCCTGTACGCAACGCCTCCTCTTTATACAAACAAGAGTTCGGGTATGCTTGACCCTACTGCATCCACACTACGTTTTGATTAATGGAGATGAAATGGTGCGATCCACACACACACACCATCGATAGACGTATCCCGATCCATGAACGAGGATAACACTTTTGTGCACAGTGGTTAGTCAGTACTACTCGGGTATCCATTCTGAACTTCCTTACGTTACTGTGCAGTCTTTACCGTACACTTCCCAATCAGTTCCGAGTTTGCAATTGGATGATGGCATGTGTCCAGTTGCTCGCAGTTCAGTAATGTGCCTGGCACAATCAACTGCGTCGCGTCACATAGTAGTCGCACCGAGTATGTAGGCAACCTGAACCCTTGTGCGGTAGGCCTTCTTACCGCCCACTTGACCCATACCTGATTCTGCGTATCAACCCGCTTCCCATCTCTCGATTGTAAGTGTCAAAAAATGTAAATGGCAGTCAATTTGGATTGTATCGTTCTCCCTCTTTACAAGAATCACCCTTCGGGAGCATTCAGTCTGTTCTTCTTACCTAGGGGTATTATCTAAATTGTGATTTGATCTAAAAAGAGCCCAAATCATTCGAGCTTACAGAAACTTCATTCTCTCAGCAATGTAAAGGTACACAAGAAGTTAACGACGGCTGCAATGAATAAGTGCGAATTCGTTCGCACTTTTCTTCCATAGATCCTGATTAGCATCTCATCATCAACGATACCGCACCAAACCATTACAGTTCCCAAAGCGTTCCCCAACCCGCAACCAAATATGTAGCAACACATGACTACTTCCCGGCAAAAAACACATATCAGTAGTGTTTAATCCAGCCATATCTCGGATAATATTTTCCGATTGATAGCCATTTTCGCCAAGTGCCAAATCTGCTCCTGTAATAATGTTCCTGTGATGTTCTTAGACACTCTAGTTCCGGACACAGAAATTTCCTCGCATAAACCTTCTCCCTCTGATTAGTCAAGTCTTAATGTCTTTGATTTCTGATGACTTTATTTTGTGTGGTGCGTCATACTTAATAATCGTTAACACCAAATGCCTCCACAAGCGATATCTCAATTGTCTCATCGTGTTCGAATAGACACATTTTTTGATACGGGGCAAACGACTCAGCGGAGCCGCTGGTAAAATTAGCCGGCCGCGCTTGCGCGAAATGATGTGGATCGCTTCAACCGCACATTGTTTATTGGGAATCACCAGCGGTACGCATCTCACGAAACTCTAGGGTATTTCGAACCTCCCGGCTACTAGTTGAAGGCTAACTTCCGGCCAGCGGGCAGCTGCCAGGCAATACGATTAGCTCGCACTTAGGCAGGATATAGCGCCACTCATCCTTCAGTCGTGGGACTCATGGTTACGTGTTGACCGACTGCTCAGATCGAAAGTTCACGCAATTTGTGGATTATTCCTCCTTACAGGTTAATCTGGCTTCCTTCAGCTACTAGCCGAGAGCTCACGGTCTGAAAATCTGTGTAGTTTCATGAGAAGTGCACGCTTCTACATAAGGCTGAAATAGCTGTCCAGAGCACCTCGGCTTTTCTGGCAAGATGTACCTTACCTGCAGGGCAGGTCCCGATTGGAACTTAGATATTCACACTACTAATAAACTGTAAGTAACTCAGAAGGGGAATTGTGTAGACCCTCGATCTGGGAAAGCCGGTCAACACGTGGTCACCTGATGTGAATCCCGTGATTACTAACTTCCGGCTAATCTCAATGATTAGCCACAAAGGACCAGTGAGACTACGAGTTAGGTTGTAGCCAATTAGCCAATGACGATAAAGATATCAGACACGGTTAAAAACCGTATAAAGTAAACAAGAGAATGGAGAATAACCACCCAACTATGATTCGCGCACGAATCCGCCAACCACATGTGGTGGCTTTATTTCGACCTATGTGCTGCTCTGTAACTCGTTTATTATTGGTCATGCATACTATTCGCGTTGAAAAAAAATAAAATGGATTCACCAGACTTGTTTTGTTCTTCGACGTCCTTCTTAGATCAAGTTTTTTCTAAAGACTGTCCCATAGCCACCAATGGTCATCTTGGTTGTTTGTTCAGTTATGCAGCTAATCTTTCATTCCGCCAAGTGGGTCACAAAGACAGTCTGATATTTGTCTATAGCTTGAAATAGGGAATATTTTGTTCAGATAGACAGCCGCACTTCATCTGCCCGTTCCGACATATCTGTCATCGCCCTAATCCTCTACTTTTTTGTCTTCTCAACGCACTGGTGTATTTTGATTGGTTTATTTGATTGGTCATGCTACATGTTAGTATGTGTTTCTCCACATTGATGCCATCCATTAATTTAAGTCTCATCTGAAAAAAATAGTCACTAGGCCTCATTCCACTGAAATTTTTTTGTTAATTTGTACTATATCTCTGCAATAATCACCCGAAACGCGAGTACTCCACCCCCTCCCCCCTCCGAGGAGATAACCTTGTGAAATAGCGAAATGTCTTGTAGACTGGAGTTTATCCTCATGGATGGGAAGACTGATATGAACGGTGTTGCAGGCTTCCTGCGCTGCCAACCTTTAACTGTGTTTTGGATTTCCAAACTGTATTTGTGTGCGTGAGATGTTTTGTTTCGCTTTTCTTTTTTAAATTGAAGGCTTCACGTGTTCATCACTTGTCCATCCATAACTGATCTCGGTAATGACAACCAATGGCTGTGCTACTAAGAATCATGAAACAAAACAATTTTATCACCTCTAGCAACGAAAACACCAACCTTGATGGACATCGAGCCATTGTGCTAACCTATCGGTCAAACCAAGTTCATTCCAAGTGAACCCATCGATGTGGTGCGTTGAAGAACCACCAATGCCAATGACAACAACCGTTTAACATGACCATCGTCGACGGAGGGCATTTAGGTCCTGGCGTTTTGTGTAAAACCTACATTTGGAGAGTTCGGTTTCCTAAATGTCTCCTTATGACAAGACACTCCAAACATATGCGGACTGGTCGCCTTACACTCCGTGCGTGACCTGAGGACTTTTACTGTCCGATTCCCCTCCCCCTGGAAATGGAAATACAGCGACGCTTTACAGGCGACGATTGCTTATATTTTCTAATTCCCCTCAAAGTGGTGCTGTCTTTCAGTTTTCTCCTAGTCTGAGTGCATACCATCTTTACTATTTACCGGCCTACCCGCTACAAATCATACCTATGTCCGAAATCCATAATGGTCTTTGCTGCACCCTTAAAGTATGTCTTTCTGTATTCACCGTTCCACACACACACACACAGCTTTGTGGTCCCCGACCCTCATGATGTCGTTCGGTCTGGCAGCACTGCCTCTCAATCACACAACGGAACACAACCTCATCCACTACAGTCAGCTCATCGCGCTAATCCAACCGTGACCGGTCATGCAATCCAAGTGCCCAATTTGGCCTCCCGCGCCCAGCAACCAAATGACACACTGTCAGCTACAGTTCATGCTTCTTCAGTCGACGTGGCCAGATCTTCAGTATATAAGACAAATAGACGGAAACAACGCGATGAACTAGCCCGTCAGAACCGACTTCGTATGAAAGAATTTGATCAAGTAGGTTGATTCGTTGTATTTTACGAAATTATCCCTTGACAAGATCTATTTGCATTTCCTCGTGGTTCTCATCCTTTGCCTCTGGGCTTTTTCTTTGCTTTCCCCAATCAGTCCGAGCTCTTTTATGCAAGTTTCTTAGGACTCACCTGATTGATTGATCCTCAGTCAAAACTGCAAACTATCTGTGGAAAGCTAAATCTTTGTGATTTACTTCATCCCAGGTGCATCCTAGGTGCTCTGTAGCCAGGGCCTAGCCGCCTTTACATAAATCTTGATTGCTCAGTTAGCTTTTCTATCTGGAAATGAAAATTTAATTTTAACCCCCTGAACCAAGCTTGAAGAGCACATTTTATCAGTTTCTTCGCCAGAAAAAACGTCACAGGCAATTGAAATGAAACATAGTCAGTAAAAAAACAAGTAGGGAAATATGTATCGCATTTTGGCCATTTTTAACCCTAATAATACTGCGTTACCTAACTGCCCCACACGACACAAACACCTAAGGACAGTAAGCAAAGATCGAACCACCTGGCGTTGGACTGCTCGGATAGCGTCCCCCCTATGCCGACTCACAATCACATATACGTAGGTTCGGGATCTGTCCAGTTTGCATCCACATCATTCCGATTTGTACAATCCTCTTCCCACCCCGTTGCAATTATACCGTTTCGTCAATATCATCGCTGAATTCTACTTTCGCCCTTAGTAGAACTCAGCAGCAGCGTCCATTCTCAACTTCAGGTGCATGCTGATTGCACTGAATTGGCATTATATGAACAGGTGAACATGTTCGTGCAATGCACGGGATAATCAAAAAGTCACACGTTTCTTTCCGCAATAACGTGGCCACATCTAAAAATAACAAACTAATCTTGTCAGCGAATTAGCGACGAACCAAATAGTAATGTAGGATCATGTCGGAATTTCCGAATTCCTACGCCAGTCGAAAATCAGTGCGAAATAATTTAAATCTCAAAGTCTTTCACCTTGAGATCTAACAGCGTCCTTCGTCCACACCAGTTATGATGCTCCCAGGTAATTCCAAGTTGCCCAGAATATGGTTTTGGTCATTCTGACTGGGTGACTGCTATTGTATCAAACGAACTTGTTCAGCTGTAGTGTACCCTTCCCGGGCCTAGCTGTCATGCCACCCAAAGGAAACACGAGGGCTGACGTACTGCCAGGTTGCCCAAGCCTAGAGATGAAGATGCTGGGGTTGGGTTCGAACAACAGACCTTCAGGTCAGTAAATTGGCGCTTTAACCACTGAGCTACCTCGAGCTCGTATCAGACGAAAGAAAGAATAAAAATTGTATCGGATCAGTATAGCGTCCTAGCAGTCACACACGATTGTTGACAGTTGTGATCTAGTTGATTATAACAACAAGAGGACGTCAGTTGCGAGATGCTAATATTTCAAACCGCTTTCTTTAGCCGCAGACGTAAAAACATTCAGCGCTTATGGGTACGGTTGTTAGGTTCTTATCAACTGATCATCTCGGAGAAATCGGGTCAGTTTCCGATTTCAATTGCTTATCAGTACGGTGAAAACAGGGGAATGATCAACCAGGTGGCCTGCTTGCAGTAGGTGAATTCCAGTGCTGTCTGTCTGCCAACGGTGTTGACCCGTTATGCTGCAACGCCCGTAGTGATTGGTTTGTGAAACTTTTGCATGATTATTCGGGGATTACCCCAATCATTCCTATGGGTATGATTGTCTGGGACAACTGCAAGCGACACGTGTAACACAATCAACAACCAAGCTCTCTCACCCTCGATTGTAACACGGTCCTTCAGGTTGTAGAAAGCATACGCAACTGAGGGGGGTTTGTGTGTTTTAGGGCGGACGGAAGTCTGTTGGATGTTGTTAAGTGTACGGTTGCTCCGACATTTTAAGTGCGCCGCAATCTATTTAGCTTACTTGCTTACCTGCGGACGACTAGCTCCTGAGGCAGGCTTCAGGAATGTTTCCGATACACGCTGTGCGGACACGGCAAACCGCGATCCAGTCTGCTCCAGTGACGGAAATGGTAGATCATTTGGAGAACGAGTTGCTCTTTGTCGCTGTCCACAGGGCTGAACCAGGTTTTATGATGACAACGTCATCCTTGACACTGTTTAGGGGCTATGATTTGTTCGGTGATTTAAGCATCATCCATGTGCAACAGACGCCCAAACCATTGCGGAAGCCGTCGTTAGTGATGTCTCTAACACGTATCTGCTTAAATGCGCTGATCAGATCAATCAGATTTACTGCTTAGGATAATGAATTCTTCTAGGCAGTTGTTAGTTTCTGAAACCAGTGACTGTCCTTCATTCGGTAGTTGGTCCGTTATAGAAACATCGTTTTGACTGAGCCTCGCTTGCTGGCTATCTTAGAAGAGCCACTAACTTGAAAATGCCGACTGCCTTAGGATTGACGATAAGTTGCGAATTCCCATTCACATATTGGGCAATCAGTATGTCAACAGAATTTGAATTCCCGATAGACTCCGTCTCTCACGACACAAGCAAATGAGAGCGAACATTACGTAGCGTACCAAAAACTTAAGTTGAAACCACGGTCACAGGTGGGAAGTAAAACAAGCATCAACAAGGTTTGGACCTGCTGAACTATGCGTACTGGCATCCTCCAGTTGCCTAGAGGCAATTCCTACAACTTTAAAACGAATATTCTCTGTAGACAACCATATAAGATTCCTAAGTTGCCTGTACTCAACGCCATCAAGTGGATCCGTTGGTGTCCCACAATGAAACGTATTCAGATGAATAGAAAATCGTCGGAACATATTGAATTCAGTGAGGCCAATCAACATCATCAGAGACCAGTAAGTGATTAGACATTTGCCGTAACCGCTTACCGCAAACTGAGGACACCATCTTCGTTCTGCTAATCTTATCTCAGTTAAGTGGGCAGAACTTCGTGCACTGCTAATGAGCTCTAATAAGAGCAAACCTGGAGTCCAGTGCTTCGCCTCTTTGGTGTGGGCTCACCAGAATGATTGCGCCAGGACAGAACGATTGTCCAAACGATAGTCATGTGAGTGTGCATTCTATTTAGAACTATTTCTCCGGAAATGGTTCTGAGGATCTAAATTATTTCGCTTGAGATGACCCTGCCGTTTCGTGCTCTTACTGTTCTGGCTTCTGAAGACATCAGAAGAGCCTGCAACTTGTATTGGTGTTAACTAGTCACCCAACTTTGAATAATTTCTACCCTGTGAATATACTTCATTGAAGATCCATGTCTCTGAATTCCGCCAGTAATCCGCGAGCCGTTTGTTCACTTACTTGTTGGGATTTGTAGTCACGTAACCAGAGGCTAGCTCATCGTGAATTCCGTCTATTCGGGGTCTCTCAGTTCTGTTGAATTTTGTTACTGATCGTATCGTGAAATGTACATTTCAATGCACCCAAAATCTCATCCAAGTCTCTTATTCCTGGTTAACTTGGAATATCAACTAGAACTCGCATACTACGCATTCTCAACCCACAATCCTGTTTCTTTTGTATCCGAGGGTTATTTTTGTTTCCTGGTCCCTGTGGAAATTTCCTCACGGATGCGAGGAGCCTTTCTGATTCATGTAAACTTGCAAGTGTCCCAGCTCATCTTCAATGGGAAGCTCGCCTTGGGCAGCCCTATTCTTATTTGTATCATGCACTACTCCCTTCGGTTTCTTATATTGGACACGCGTTGGATACAGATGATCAATTTTTTCCTGCAGGCTTCGGGACCAGATCTGTGTATGTTGTGTTCGGTGTTCACCGTTTAGTGTCCTAAAAGTTGACCTGAAAGGCAATTGGATCTCAACCTTGTGTTCTCCGACTTGAAGCTTGCAAACGAAATGCCATTCATTCTTTTTTTTTTCGAAAAAAAACATGCTTTCAATAGTTCCGGCTCGAGTTTTGCCTCCTGTATCATAGACCTCCCAGGCATATCTGTTTCACTCACACCGTGTTGACATTTCTTTTTCTTTTCAGGCTCGGCGAGAACGTCTCTTTCGACGATCAAAGAAGAGAACTGACCGATAATCCAGTGCTAATGCTTTCGTTCGATTTATGTTGTTTTGTTTCACTTTCAGTGACCGCCTCTTGTTTATACCTTTCTTCCAAAAACACCAATCACATTTACAATTCCGGTCTAGTTCCTTTATGAGTTTGTTTTGGTCCCCGCTTACGTTCCAAATTTGTTTTTTTTTCTTTTGACGCGATTACTACTCGCTAGGTGAAAGTAATATCCATGCATTTGTGGTTGTTGGCGTTCGTTCTTTCACCCAAGCCATTAGCTGATTCATACTCTGGTATTCTGTGCTTACACTGCTTTACTGAAAGAGGGCTGGCGTCGTGGTTCGCAGCTCCTATGCTACTAGTCCTTGGCCTGCTGTTTCATCTTCTGTGGACAATCAAAAGGCATGCTAGCTTGAGACAACCTTCAATGGATTTAAGGCAAGATCGCTACAAGCGTGTTTATGGACCGATCACAGGATTTTCTACAAGGTCAAGTTAGTATCTTCGTGATGAGGCAAATCGCCTCCAAGCTAAAAATTCTCGATTCTGATTGGCCCATATTCTGACCAATCGGAGCACGCCTCCTTTTGGTCCGCAGCCAGTTCTTGGCAAAACCGTCTAATCGACATGATATCCGGTTATTTCTAGCAGCCCACCTCCGAATGGCTGCTTCTGATCGCCAGCCGACAAGTTTTGTTCATGTGACTGACTACTCATGAATCGGCGAAACAATTTGTTTTGGTTAGGCGTCTGTTCTCTGGATATTACTTTCGGCAGCCGTTTCAGACACGTGAATAGTTAAAGCATGCTGTTAAGGGACAGAATGCCGGTGGTCCAAGTCGTTCAGTGGACGGTTCAATTGTTTTCCAAATCTAGCAATTTGGTTTCAACTGATTCATCACCAGTCGATGTGTTTGCCTTGCCGTGTAGCCTGGCGGTACTGCGTGCTTGTAGCTTGTCAAGCCCCGTTGACGACTCTACCACGAAAGTTTTTCCGTTGTTGGTGATGTGTAGTGCAGAAAATAAAAGTATTAAATGCCACAACTGATGGTGATTCTGAAACTCCCAACTTTCAGGCGTGAAAGACCCCCCATGACTACCAACCGTCGATGCCTAGCTACGGTTATGGGTGTAAAGATTGCAGTAAGTGGACGGCAAATTTAAAATGGAGAGGTCACGATACATTCGTCATCATCAACAGCAGTAAATAAATTGTCACGCCGTCACGAGGAAATAACGGTTTAGCAAAGAGTGGAAACAAAGTTGAAGGGTGAGGATCTTAGGGAGGACGATCAAGAACAAGGTGCCTGCGCTTCTGGAACAGCAACGAAATGAGCACGTGTGGGTATCGTTTGAGTTAAACGCAATCCCTTGTTCAACGGAGACTTAGCCTATGACGATGGGTAAACTGTAGCCAGGCATACTGGCTAGGAGGAGATGGTATGCTCGCAACTGGGGTATTCTGTAGGGTGGATGATGTAGACCCGTGTCAGGGGTTTGAATTGGACAACAGCGCTTCACGATGGGCAGACCTGCATAGTACGTGTCCCAACCAACTTTATTCAGTCCTCTAGCGATTCGGATTCTTTACCAGGTGCTCGCTAACGCACTACACCGTTGTGAACAAGTTGCATTTGGCTAACCGAGACCATGCTACAATGGCTCCAGTTAGCAAAGTTAGAAGCCGTCTAGGGTCTTCAGATTTGGGAGCTTAAGGTTCCCAACCAAAAGGCAAAACTGTTGTCGCAGCTGCGCGAACAACGCTATGGCCTTAGAGATCTTGCTATCGAGGCAATTTGGCGAAAATTGTTTGCGTTTCACCAACACGTACACTATCCTCCTCTGTTACCGTACCATACTGGCCTGTGCGACTTTCAAGGTGCACAAACCACTCAATATGCTGTCCACTCTGAAGTTCCAAAAGGTCAGGAATTGAAAATTCGTGAACAATACTTTGAAAGTTCAAAGCGCATGTCGATTCCAGGGTGGCAGTGCTGTGCCATTGAGAACGATGAACGCATTGAGAGATGGGAGGCGGCCCTGCCGAACTATACTAGAGCTTTGACTAGTTCATTATAAACTCTAAAACAACCGGAGATGTTTAGGTAAAGAGCATGAATCATATTCGAGGGCATTACCCCCTCTCCAAGATTACTTGCCAGCTAAACATACCTTTCAGTTCAAGGAAGATCACATCATCACCCTTGATAGCTTAAGTGTCATCCAACGGTGAAGAAAGAAGACTGGGAAGAAAAAGGAAGGTTAGGGACTCAGTGCGAAGAAGCCCTGTGTCCTCAAGATAAACGATCAAGAATAAGGTGCCTAACCTCTGGACAGCGCTAAAATAACCACACCTGAGCATCATGTCGAAGTAAGACACCGTCAACAGAGCCAAAGTCTTGTGAACCGCATCAGACTTAAGCTCGCGCACAACAACGGGTGAGCCTTAGCTAGGCAAGCAGACGAGAAAATGACAGTATGCGCCTCACTGGGATCTGTTGCGTGTCCAGCCCCTTATAATTAGGGTCACATGGGTCCCAACCAAGAAGGCGTGGAGATTACACAGCTCTTGGTTTGGTTGTAGGTGCTTTCATTTCGCGTTGTCATGTAGTGACCTATATCCGGAAAACTTCAACGCTCGCTTGGAACAAAAAGCACTTTGTTCGATAGACGGTGGATGGGCTTACGTAATACATGCCCCATTTCAATGAAATGCGTTCTTATTCCATAAAATTCAAACGATTTAGTCAACGCGGAATACTGAACCATTTCTGTCTCTGAATAGGGATGACGAAAGCTGCACCGATGCAGCAGCCCGACGGCGTTTCAAGGTAAGAAATTACATTAGTGCTTCGTAAACTGAGAGGATTTAAACTGCAGACCATGAATCAATTTGAGTAGATAGTTGTTCGAAGAATTCTACCCATCAGCTCCAATCATGTATCAGGTTTCCAACAAATCGCCTCCTATGTCCGGCATTACAGATTAACCAAATCGGCTTCCCGTTTCTTGAATTTCGGCCGCTTCTCTTTGTTCACACAAAGGCTTTACCTAAGCTGACATTCAAGTGACCGAATTTTACCCTAAACCCGTCGGGATGCAGCGTCTTACGTCGGGGAGCGGCCTTAGTCACTCCAATGTTTTCCGTGCACGTTCTCGGAAACACCACAAGCAGTTTCCAGCATTGTACCTATCTGTTGTTCTCTCTCCCCAGGTATGATTCATTTTCTCTAGGATGACCACTAGTATAGCAATGTTCTGCTGATAAGTAAGCAGTTCGGTTTTCTGGGGAAATTTAATGAAATTATATCACTAGATGACAGCATGACCTGAATCAGCCTGTGCATTTCAAGGTGGTCCAAGCTCGATGACGATGTGGTTCAATTAGCTCCGTAATTACTTGGCAGTAGGTAGGAGCTGGTCAGTACTGCGTCTAAACTTAGTGCTCCTGAGAAACAACCAGTTGTCAGCGCATGGTTGCAAAACGCACTCAACAATGTCATCACCTTTCGTGTTCAAATCGAATGCACTTGTAACATGTTTCTCTGCTGCCTTATATGTGCACTGAAGTTCCCAGCTATCGCAAATGTATACGAAAGTCGCATAGCGGGCAAAAGAGTGGTCAATCCTCAGTGGGAGGTGTCTTTGACTGAATCGGCGTAACAACTTGTCGATCCATGTGCGGATAGCACAAACAAAAAGCCATTGGTATTTAAACTGATGCAAGCTCTTACGGATGTAGTCGGGGACACAGAGGTGCCTATTCACAGGTATCCCCACGAGCAAAGAGACCCCGGCTCGCGAACTCAGTAGTGTGCGAACAACAACACAATTTGTTACACAGGCAGGAGAGTCTAGATATCACAAACTCAAATGGATTTTGTGGTCGGGTTTCAAAGTTATAGTAAATGCTAATCGATGAATTCGCTAGAGTGGATGCAAGAGACTTTTAGGGTTTCACATGATAAAAGCTGTCATAGATACATGAAAACGGCTTCTGAATAGCGGGAGTGCATGGCAGACTGGGATGCTGGTGTGCAATTGCCTAGTTGAAACGCCCACCCCTGAGATATACAAAAGATTGTTTGGTGGGGTGCAGGAGCGGAGTCAAAATTTGTATTTTCGTTTATCCGCCCTCCTGTATGTAGTGAATAAGGCAACCCATCTGATGTCGCCAGGCCGCTGGGACATGAAGGCATCGTTATCTGCCTATTTCATGATATTCTGTAGTTTAAACTACGGTCAGGGTGTCTAAACCTGGATTTGAAGACTATTAACTTCTTAAATACCAAAGCTTAACTAGAGGTTTTCCAATCTCAGCTCTCTGCCGTAAAGCCACCCTCCCTACGGAGTACACTTCCTTACGATAGCCAATCTGAAAGGCTTAAATATTGATCTATTTTCACACAGCTCAATCCGGAGTGAAAACGCAAACCGATATAGAAACAGTCCCCTATTTCTTTAGGTGAACTCGACCTTGCAATATGGAGGGTTGCACCAGGTCCTATTCTAATTTTTGAGGTAATCGTTCTCGTGTTCACCCCCTGCCTTGATTCTTAATGCCTCCGTGATCTCTTGTTCCAACCGTTGAAGTTCATTGAGTTTGTGAATTTTTGTCCTTGGAAACTTCACTGTTTGACTCAGGGATCGATAGAGGCGAACTATTGGTGGGAGTCCGCAAATTCTACAGGAAAATCAGTGTTGAGTAAACATTTATTCAGCCTGTTCGATGACCACCATATTTGTCAGTTTTTTGAATCCATTCCCCGCCTACAACAACCAGTATTGATCGAGTAGCGTCACATGCGTGAACGGAGCGCTAACTGGCATCTTGTCCGCACAAATCAGAAGGATCGATAACCTTAAGAACTTTTCTCTATGTAGTGCTATCAACTCGTGACCTGCGTCACTAGCACTGTGAGTGTGCACATGACCGATTTTCAAAACAGGGCGCCGGTCGATGTAAGCCTGCTTGCGCGGAGCTGATGCGTGCACATGCATGCAAACACTCACGGTCAGTGTTGCAGCCCGAAACGGTGCAAAACCCGTTTTTTATGCAGTGACGAAACACGTTCATGTACATCCATCACAGTGATTCTTCCAGGATGACGGGGACAGTTGCGCAGCTCCCCAAATCCGCGAAGATCATGTTTCGAGGCACCGCTCCTCTGACAAGACCGGCCACCAACTTCACAACACCGACTACCCCCTACAACGATTCCCATCATCATCCGCTCAATTGATCCCCGATGCTGCTTTCTTTCCAGTTTGGCATGCGCATCAGTTTTTTTAATGGTACATGTTTAACGGTCGGACCTGTGGATGGTATGGGGGGGGACACGCAGGACCATGTGTAGGGTCGGATACAAATGCCCCGCTTTTACAAAACAGCTGCACGAGTTAACGGAACATCAGCGCGGACCTACTGTGCTGTTACCAGCTACCTGTGCTCATCATGGGCACATGCGTATCAGCTTTAGACTTATGTATCCGTCAAGGCTCATCAGTGAAAGTTCCGTTATTTTCGCCGGGGGGCTTGGTGAGGCTAGAAACTGCGTTTGTTTGAATGAAAAACAATAACCTCAGCAAAATGTATCGCCCACTGTAGCAGCTTGTTTGCAGTGTTTGAACTAAAAACGATGAATTAGACGTTAGTTCTCTGGAAAAGCTCGAAGCCGTATCCTGCTGTGAACGCAAGCCAAGGTTCACTGTGGTTTGCAGCATTCTTTCGATGACTGCCTCCGGCAAAAACCAGTCTTCAACATTGCAATTGGCCTGCAGGATAAGAACACCAGAAATACCATGACAGCTCAAATTTAGTTGAAAAGGTCGGTCTTTAAGACCACCGTCTAAGTGAAGCATGAGGTGGCTTTTGTGCAGAACATTGAGTTGAAAATTATCATAAACAGTGAGCTTTCAGTAACCCTGAGTAAAACGAGGGAAGCCCTTCACTGCGAATTCATTTATTAGCAAACACGAACTAAGCAGTTACAAGCCCTCAGGTGCGAAATTAAACATCTCATCTGCGCAGAGTTTTAAAATACTTAACATTCGCAGGTGTCATCTTAGACTTTCCTGGGCGTGTGGTGCATTACCGCTCCACCGCATTGCTGGCAGACAGTCGCCATCTTGGACAAGTCGGATAAATGAAGCATCATGTTTCGGATCACTGTTTACAATAAATTTAGGGTGATGCGTCCTCTTTTGCCGTCCTAACTGGATAGTGGTAATGAACGATTTCGGCCTTAGTAAGGCTTCTCAGGATTACATGCTTTTGAGGTCATGAGTGTTTTGTACAGCTTGACCGCATCTGCCTTCATTGTAAGCATTCCGTATGAGGTCACACACAGTGACCTTGAAAGAACAGTCAACATGAGGCATACACCGCTTCCAATAGACAAGTTAGCCATGAAAAAACACCAGACATCATTCTGGCTATGTTCTTCTGCAATGTACTGTTTGTCATTTTCCAAAAAGCTGGTCGGACTGTCATGCCTGGTTAAACAATTTTTGTTCAGACGTACTACACTACTCATAAAGTTGCTGAAAGCTCTTGGAGTATTACGTCTATACATGTATCGCGATATGTCGAATATCGTACCGGCTGAAACATGAAGCGGCCTGGTGCAGCACATTCAGTTGTTTAAAAACATCATAAACGAGATTCAGTTGGGTTCCAGGTGAGTCTCTCGCAAAACCAAATTGGTTTGCAAATGAGTGTATTTCTCTGGAAAATTAATATTTTTATCCATGTTGCGCTATTTCAAGCCCAATGTGATCGAAAAAACCTGAGAAATTTTTAGTATCGCTAATCAAACAATGCGACACGTGTTTTTTAAATGTAGTTTCTCCTATCACTTCACCGTTTTCGGCTCCGGCACCAACAAAGTCACAAATACAGTGCAAATAGGTTGGTAACTTTTCGGAAAGTCATGGTGTTAACCATGAAAACGTCCAAGCGATAAGGCTCTCCACTCACTGAAGAGCAGAAACCCATTGAGTGAACTTTGTTGTTCGATACCAGTTCTACAAGAAACCAACCATCTTGAAACTGAAAACTGAGTTCTTGCTCACTGCAACCAGTTGAAAGTAGACCCTAATGACAAATTTTTCGTTTTACGTTTCTAATGCGGCTGTGAGTGAAGTGATGGGATCGTTTTGGCTTTTCCGTCTATCTTTTACCCAATCCACGATTATTTTGATGGAATAACACGACATCAGTGTACCGAGGTTTATGTCTCGATTTTCTGGCCACTGGGCGTGAACTTCTGATTTATTAACGACTGAATAGCAAATACATCAGACTTTTCAAAAGATTACTGTAAGGTTTACACGAATACTGTGGTACAATACTGTGGCACTTGGCCTACATACATAAAGCGCAGGGATAGTCACGTGGTTTTCCGTTCTGTCACCTCTGACTGACACTTTATTGAACACAGCATGATCCGAGGAGTTACAAGTCAGTGAGAGTAGATACTGGTAAAGGTAATCAGAAAAGCGAGCCTGTTTCTTCTACGATTTTTCTGCACTTAAGTAATGCATCTGATCCACTTTTAGGATTTCTCCGTTTTGAAGCCTACTTACTTGACAATTCTACATTATTGAATCTAACTTGGCGTCACGGTAATTCCCCCATTCATTTGCTTACTCCACCCGTGTACTTTTGATCTACACATGTTTTTCTCATCCGTACCCGCCATTCACCATGTGCAGCAAAGGTCATCCGGTCCGACACTGGTGTATTAGCATGTGTATGTGTGTGAGTGAATGTGCGCAGCTGACCCGCTTACCCATGAGTGTTCGTGTCCCGCCTAGTGAGCCTGCCCCCTGCCCTGTTCTGTTGCGATTTCCGTGTGATCGCAGCGCCAATCAGAATCACGAGACTGGTATCGGAAGGGACAACAGCAACCCACATTACCGAAGCAACATTCTGCTCGCCTTTGTCTGGTCTGCACTGTGCCAGTCAGTGACACCTGCGCACGTGTTTGCGCCACGAAGGTTGACATTTGAGGTTTGTTGTGTAACTTTGCTCACCTTTGTGTAAATAGTATTGTGGACTCTCAAGCCCAATTCTCCCTTTTGATATTCGGGACCGTCAAACTTACGCGTGACTCAAAGTTCCGAATCGGGAACCTCAACCCATTCTGGAGATTAACCCGATGTTTTACTGTTCATCATAAAGTACAATGCCGATCTTCACAAATTTGTCTCTATGCGGCAAACGGCAGGTCAGATTCGTGATATGGAGCTTTCAGTCTGAAGTAAACTCCAAAACCTTCGCAATCGGAGGATATGATACAACGCGAAATAAGGTTAAACTAGGTGTCGGAGTGATGTCTTGCATTCCAGTATCCAGGTTCGTTAAGTCGTCTAGACAAAGCTGAATAGTTCTTCATACAAACAACAAACACAATATGTTTGAAGATAAACTGGTTCGGTTTGGGTACTTACGGACTTACTACCCCTCCAAAGTTTGGATAAGAATCCCCCACCAAATCGGGTATCAAAGACCAGAATGGTCTTTACGGGTGTCATCCCAGTCGATGGCACCGGTGAATCAGTTCCCCTTAGTTCCGTCGAAAAGACTGACTTTGGACTCCTGAGCCCGCAAGCGTAGCTATCTATACATCAAAAATGTGCAACTGCCAGGTAGGATACATTGCACCCACAAAGACCACTCTTTGAATTACCGGGAAGGTTCTGTTCAGACCCATGAAAGCACTGGATTGAACAGAAGACCCGAACAAGAAATGATAAAAAAATATGGACTTCCATGGCCAAAAACGCTCTCTGAATTATGTAAATTCTTTCTTCCTCTGTCAACGTTTTGTGTGACTGTTAGATAAGGGAGCGAGATCGCTGAAGAGCTGGCGCGGCGCGGCATCTGGCATAGAAATGTATGGTCAAAAAACTGGGTGAATACTTGTTACCATGAAGCAATCCACCACCTTGGACCATCGCATCAGAGAGCAGTTTTACTGGACCTTATTTGAGCTACCGAACTAGGGCTGGTATGAAGAATACCGTGTGTGACACAGGGAATGTCATAAAGTGTGTTGGTCTCTGAGTCTTAGTTTGCCTCCATCTACAGGAGCGGAGATACGGCTAATTTTATTAGATACCTGGAAAACGCCTGACTTTTGGCTAATGAATGTGCTGGGTTGATAGCTGGACGTGGATTACTGTAGTTAAAAAACACCGCGTTTCCCAGTGTGGCATTTTCACACTGTAACTAAAAACAAGCATATGGCGAAACAAGAGCTGTGATCACGAAAGACTTAGATACTAGTGGTAAGGAATCATATCGTATGTACATCCGCAGTTACCTACTACCCCCACTCATCGTAACTGTTTTCTCGTCTCTCAAAATTTGAGAGCCTGAGCGGGTGGCGGTTTCTCCGCTGTGCTCCCATTTGTCCGTCAGCTGACGCTGCCTGCATTTGGCACAACTAGACTTCTGATTGGTCCATTTTTAGCCGAACTCTTTGGTGTGGTCATTTTAAAAATAGTTATGACCCGGACAAGTAAGAAATGGAAAACGGCTGGTTCTGGTACTAGTTGGCTATCAAAATGTCTTTCAAAGGCATATGTGTGACTAGTTGTTCGCTGAGAATCTGGTAAAATATGAAGTACGAAACCTTTTCATAAGAACTAATAGAATTTCGAAAAGTACACTCATTTGCTCATCAATTTGGTTTTCAGTTAACTGAATCTCTCATTTATGACATTCTTCAACTGAATGTGCTGCACAAAGGTCGCCTTGTGTTCAAGTTGGCACGATATTCGAGAAGTTGGATTCATGTTTCCCCACCTGGGACGTGCTCATACACCGTCGTGAGAGGTCTGCCTTGGAACTGAATACTGGTAGCTCCAGGGTTTCTACGAACCTTGAACCTGTTCGTCGAACTTGCTAGTTGGTTCCATCGTCAATAGCAGATACATTGTCAATGCTGACTAGCGATGTCAACTCAACTGTTGCCGGTGCGTTTTCAAGTCAACTACCAGGCTTAGCAAACAGATCCGCTGCTAAATTCCAACGTCCACAATAAGCGGGTTTCTAAAGACTGAAATTCCCAGTCTGCCTTCTGGTCACCCCAGCCACTGAGAAAACAGAAGGTTGTTAGTAGTGTGAGGCGAGTTGGAAATTTCCAAATGAGTGAGGCCAATCTACGGTGAAAAGCCGAGAAGCACCACACATCTATTTCATCCTTATTGGGAAACTCCTGGAAATTTCTAACCCACAAACTCCCGACTAGTAGTTTGGACACTTAATCGTTCGGCTACGAGCGGCTGATCAGCAGTGTGATGAACTCGCAGTTAGACAGAATATGGCGCCACTTGATCAACCATGGGATACAAATCACCTGGATGCGTCGCCTCAAGGGAATTCTAGCATGGAAGAAATGGCTAATAAGGGACTTGTTACCGGTTATATCCGCAGCGCCACCCTGCTTTGTTTGTTATTGGTTTGCTTCAAACTTTACATGACCAGGGCAAAAAAACTGAACGAAAATATAGGAGCTCCCGAGTAGGCCGTGGGACTGCTGTCAATAGGACGGAGCTACTTCTACGTGAAAGCTGTTGTTTATTCAAAGCCAGGGTTTGGCCGACCCTATGACGTTTACCCAGTGAACCTTCAGCTTCATTAGGGCTGGAGGTCCTTTCGGTGGAAAAACTTCCTTTGCAAGGAAAACGCGGACAGGGCTTCCTTAACAGAGGCAACGTGGTGGAAATTTGTTTGGGGGCTTCGCAGTAGGGTGAAAAGAGCGACTTCACTAAGGAAAGCAGTCGCAAGTTTGCTGAAAATTCTTTGACAACCCACGACCGGTTTCACCCTCATTGGATAAGCACGAGATTCCCTCAACCTGATGTCCTACTTGAACCCAAATTGGACACAGTTCGACAAATACACTCATTTGCTGTCGAAGAGTTTTCAGCAACCTTGTGAGTAGCTTACATTTGGTAATGTACTACGATATCTCGAATGTCATTCCAATCGAAAGATGAGGCAGCCTTTGTGCAGCACATTCGGTTGAAGGAAGTCACAAGCGAGAGATTCAAGTGAGTTTCCTGTGAAGACTAAATTTATACGCAAATGAGTGTATTTGTCGAAACGATTTCACTGGTTTCTCAGTACATCCACTCCCGACTGCGAAGCATTAGGATGCGGATCAGGATGCGAAGTTATCCACATGCTTCGGAAATTCGTCCGCATGTTCTTCTAGTTCATTCACAAAAAAGGTAGTGGAATCTCGGATATTATGCCAACTGAAGTATGGGGGTGGGGGAACATCATAAACGGGAGATTTAGTTGAATATTCCATTAACACGAGAGTGCATTTTGTCAATAACCAACGCCGTTTTTAAGTCCATTAGCTACGAATTACCATCGTAAAGCAAATACTCCAAAGAGGAAATTTGTTGATAATGTGAAATTTTCTCCTTAGATGAGTGAGATTTGAGAAACTGTCAATTTCATCGTCAAAATTCCAATCGGATAAATCCCTCTCATCATGTTCTCTACCGAACTACTTATAAACCAAAGTGATCACTCGATAATGAGTGCACCAAATGCTGCCTTTCGTAGAGCTCTCTGGCCTCCTGGAGTTCGATAAATCAAACTGGTTCTTTATCACTCGGGATAGAACTACACTGCACGCTAAAGAATGTACTCATGTACCATTTGATGTCACGTTTCTAGTTCCAAATGGATGTTTCTCAGGTGTAATTTCAACGACCCGGGGCCATACTGAAGATGTTCCGCCGAAAATCTCTACCTGAGGACTGTTCATGGCTGCGTTGAAACCCTCCCAAAAGATGAAAGTAACAAATCCTTGTACTAAACTGAAGTATTGGGTCACTTTCCACAACAGCCCAGATCGACATACGTGTGTGACAGAGAGATTGTAAGTTTGCCTACGTGTGAATGTGTGGGTTCCATCGTCAGTGACCGCATCTGATCGGACTCTACTGATCAGCATTCTTCACTCAGTAGCAAATCATAGGCCAAAATGGTGCACGCAGTTGGTGTCTGATTTGTTCCGATAAAATATCTCCCCACTGGCCGATGAGCGGAGGTGAACGTTTGGTGGATCACATGAGCCTGTCAGTCAGCTGAGACTAACGAGCGAACCAAGCACTTTGACAGAGTGTGAAACGTTCACCATTCAGACGTGACAATTCAAGTCCAACCGGCATGGACTGGTTGAAATCTCGCCTAGAAAATCATGTGTCCACTGCTCAAATCCCGGGATGTTTTCGGACATACACTGCTGGTGAGCTCTGGTAAGATAAAATCACCAGCCCAGCCATATGTGGTGTGCGCTCACCAGATAATTGTGTCTGACAGGGTGGACGACTGTTCACATACGAGATCATGACAGAACATGATTTATGGAGGCAAACAAAAGGTCACTTGAGGGACAGAACTAGTGTAGCCCCGCATTCCAATTAGCGAACACGTACGCACACGCTATACGTGACCCGTATGAGGGCGGAAACTAAGCCATACAGAGTCTGCACGTCCTATGGGGACGCAACGTGCGCCTTCAAAACTACTTGATTGTTTGAAGACGCGTAATCAGGTTTGCGATAGACTTTGAAAAGCCTTACAAGCAAGAAACGTCACGTGACTGATCACGCGTTTCACAGTCAAATGTGAGTTCCCGTTTATTTGTCAGCGGTGCCATCGATCCGCAACCATACCCAAATTTCTTTTCCTTAAATCATGTAATCTGATTTGAAAACGCACAAAAATTTAAGTCATTGAATCAGCAACTTTGGAGTAGTGTGTGTGTGAGTGTGAGCGGAGCACTAGGCGAAGCACGAGATCATCTAGAGCGAAAAACAAAATGTCAGTTTTACGAACAGGCCTGGCACACATTTTTAGTGCCATGGCACTGGGTCAGTGTGTAGGTGCGTGTTGTCGAAATACGACCTTTCTTGATCACAACAACTACCGATCAACTATCTCCCTGCAATGGCGGTTTGTTGTGGTTGTCAACCGTGACATTCGTCCCAGAGCTGACTGGAATGTGTCCTAAAAATGGGCCAAGGCCAAAGAATCGCTGTGGCTACCAGATAGGTCCCGCAGATGGGAGTAGTATCACAGTGGTGGTCGTTCAATTAAGATGTTATTTGTAGAGGTGCTGGCAGAGACATGGTTAGTGGGAAAATACGTAGGAAAATGGAGAGGTCGATGGATGAGATAATATTCCCAACAAAATGTATTGTTTTCTTCAAAAAGAACAAGGCAGTATCCTTCTGGTTCCACGATTTTATGATCCTTCTCACTTTTGTAGACCCCATTCAGCGCGGTGGTTGTGGGCTTGACTTTTGGGTGCATACGTGATACTTGCAAATTTTACCAAGATTTCTTTTCGACCCCCACGCAGAGCTTTTTTTGTAGGCTTCAGATCTTAGAACGATACAGTGCTTTAGCATACGTCAACTAAAACTGGAATGATCAGATTGATACTCGTAGTTCATTCCAGTCGAGCAGTATTGAGCCATACCCGATTGTACCGTCCCCTTGCCAACAATGACGAGCGAGCTTCCTTAATAGCTTTGTTGTAAACGGAAATTCCCTTTCGTTCTTGCTAGATGTACCTGGGCTTCTCATGTCAAGATCTAATAACCTCTTCCTACTCACTGACAAGGTTGGTTCTTCTAGTCGAATGGCGCTGCTTTCCG
The DNA here is from genome assembly GCA_004794785.1 of Opisthorchis felineus. Taxonomy (NCBI): domain Eukaryota; kingdom Metazoa; phylum Platyhelminthes; class Trematoda; order Opisthorchiida; family Opisthorchiidae; genus Opisthorchis; species Opisthorchis felineus. Next base: position 55,862 of record SJOL01001547.1, on the reverse strand, counting down.
CTGTTGTGAGTATGTTTCATGCGACGAACCCTGGAATATCACCCTCGACGACTCAGCTGGATAGATATAATTCATCGTATCGATCCGATGAGTTGCAGTCGCGCTCCCCACGTGCTTCAGTTATCCGGTTCCACCGCGTGACGATGTTCACTCAGAGATTCTCGGATATAGGTGTCGAGTAATCTGACCGACGTAGGCTGTGTAACAATCATCGGCGAACAAATAGAGGAGGGTAATGAACAGGCATCCTATCCCTGATGTTGAGCAACCGATCACCACTGAAAAGCATCCCTAACTGAGTGACATTGAACTTCCCTCTGACTGAATGCGTCTTGCTTTGCTTGATTGCTTCAGAAGCAGCATCGTTTCTGAACGGAGTTCTACTGTAGGTGGTTGTTACTGGCCTCTTCCTCCACGAAGAAATGTAGCGTCAACATTGCCGGATTAAATGTGTTCCCATTTGTCTCGATTACTTGGTGACGATCTCGAATAATAATAATCTTATCTATACAGAGCGGCAGATGGTATTTTAAAGTATTGGTTACATGAGAGCTTGAGACAGCTCACTGGTTAAGGCGTGAACTCAGTGACCAGAAGGTCTGAACAAAACCTCTGTATCTCTACTGTTCCTGTTTAGGCTGTGGCAAACTGGAAGTATGTGAACCCTCGTACTTTCTTTGAGTGGCATGGGAACGAGAGGGTTACCAAACACCATGTTCGTTTCTACCAAAGGAAGTGTCGGCCGAAAGCAGGCCGAGGTGAGAACCCATAGCTACTTCACCTCTCTGTGCCTATAGATGGAACCAGTGAATAGAAACTGCACGTTAAAGGTTCGCCACAGGAGTAGTTGTTTTAAAGCCGGTGCGGATGTGGGTAAGCTAATGTCTGACTGACTGGATGTTAAAGTCACCTATAGAGTCAGCTGCTTTTAACGAGAGCTGAAAGGTCTAAGGAGCATACTCGTCTAACTTTGACGTTTGCGCTCTGGACAGGATCCATGCCCTCGAACCTACCACGAAAACAATAGACAATTGTTTCTGGATTAATTCCAGCAGTGTCTTCGGTCAATTCGCAGTTGCATGACACGGTGAGTCACTTATGTCACCCGGTGGACACCCCAGTATATACACCTTCGAAAGCATGTAGAAAAACATCGACAGATAGATAGATAGATAGATAGATAGATAGATAGATACATAGATACATAGATAGATAGATAGATGCGCCAGTCATGATATAATATCTACTCTTGACGTGCAGAACATGGCCTGGCCAACCAGCATCTGCTAGTAACAGACCCCTGTTTGGGTGAACTGAATACGGTCTTTCCAACCATTTGATTAACCATCTACTCAGCTTCCTTTCGATAATTTCAACCAGGTGTTCCACTCGTAATCACATTTTCCACTGAGAAATTTACGAAAACCACTGTTTGAAACTATAGTGGTCATGAGAGCACACAGTATTCGACACGCACTTTTTATGGCGTGATGCCCTAGCAAAAAATCCATTTGTTTTTATGCGCCAGACTCATGTCTGGTAAGATTTACGAAGGGCCCTGGGAGAGTCGTGCTGAAGACCCCTACTTCAAAATCATGCCCAGATGTGCCTATTCAAATGCCGTCCGAAGTTGTAGGCACCAATTTCTTGATCGTTTTCCCTAAGAACATGGAACATCGTCAAAATAGGCCCCTATACCTACCCTTTCATTCCCGCTCTTTGCCAAAGTTTTCTTTTCCCCTGGTTTTGAGGTAGCTAGGCGCCAGTATGCAATGGCGATGGTGATTTAACATAAACAATCAACGGTAGAAATATGCTAACACCATGGGCCGAAAGCGTCTTTAATAACATGTCGCATCACCCAGAGTAAGTTACGCACCACAGCCCGTTTTCATTCGAACAAGTACTGGGAATATCCTACAGAAAATAGCGGATGGCTTCAATTCCATTGCGGCTAGTATTTCAGACCTCCATCATCCTGTTTTAGACCGGAAAGGGATCGAAGTGCTTCCATGTGTTTTACTAACCAAAATATGAACTCATGCGTGGATCACTCCGTTTGATGTTTCTGGTCTTAATTGCTTGCGTAATTCCTGACAAAGTGATTTATCGGACTGGTCCGATCGATCGCACTCTCAGTAGGTTCACAAAGAGTTAGCGCAGAGCTAATCGTTCGGACGTCGTTGGACGTCATGGTGAGGTGCGAGAGATCGCAAAAATCAATAAAATCCATGACTGCGAGTATACATTTCAATGTCGAAAATGTACAAAAACTGCAACCAGTTATTGTCAAAAAAGCTGGAAGAAGGAAAGAACCGTGCACCATCATTTTGGAAAACCTTCAGCTATGAAAAATTGGTTGAACGCATTAAATATTGCCAGTAAGTTTTTATCACTAGAAAGGTACTCTGAAACTGTAGATAGGGGTAGTCCTTCGTTTGGAACAAAACAACCGAACTATGCACATCGGCTGTTTTTAAAATACAAAACTAACGTTACCGTGGACGCTGCATAACGTGAAAATGAACGGAGTGCTACTGCTCCAAAACACACGCAGGCGCCAAGAGTGACGATTATCTCATGCATGAACGTAACGCACATTCTCAGCGTTACGGCGAATAAGAGAAATCGGTTCAAGATGACAAGACGACCTTTAGTTTAATCGATCTAAAATGGAATTATTAAAAAATTGCATTGACAGTTTGGACTCTCTCACATCCATCCCGCTATACAACAGGTGTTTTCTGTACGTGTATTAAAGATCTTAAGGGTTGGATTTGCACGGATATGTAGAGGCGTGAATGCGTCAGATTTCAGTAGCCTATTTGGGAAGCTGAAGTATCTCTTGAGGCTCATTTGACTAACTGTTAGTTAATCCGTTGAGTTGGATCATTAAATACTTCCTGAAAACCCAAAACCTTCCCCCACCATAATTATCCTCCGCACTTTAAATCTGACGATGAGTGAATCTTCTGAACCCTATTTGGAAACGATGCCGATAATGATTCTGGTGTGTTTCTTTCCAGTGACCATGTGAGTGAGTGTTGTGGGACGCATGCGCACAGTATGGTGCCAAATCGATTTTCTAAAATCTGAGGCAAGACATTGGGACTCGGGGGAGGGCCATTGCCAGACAGAAGCAACTACTTCCTTTTTCGCTTCAATAGGTCGCATGGGTGCCCTCTTGAAACCGGAGAGGCTTCCTGTTAGGTATCACTGGAACAGATGGTGTCTTGTTTAAGTGTATCGCCTAGGTGATGAGTACGGAGCATCAGATGGGACACTGGTCTGATTTTCGTTGGTCTCACGGTACAATATGACAACTAGGGATATGGTACTATGCTACCTTAGAACATCGGAAATACTTGTCGTGTGGGTAATGTGTCGAATAATACAACAGCGCAAATTGGAAGCGAACGAGTCACACTCCCATACATCAAGAAGCTCTCTGAAGAAGCTCTGATGAAGAACTATGTCATATGCAGGATCCAATGCAAGGATTGCGACAAATGATACATAGGACAAACGGGAAGAAAGTTCCCCAACAGAGTACATGAACACAAACTCGCTCCTAAGAAACACGATCAATTTTCTCTCATCTCCTTATACAAAGACCGGGAAGGACACGAGTTCGACTGGAGCGGTATTCTAACACTGGCTCAAGCAAAAACGAAGAAAGGAAATGAATTTATTGAAGCGCGGTACAGGCGTGTCTTGTGCAGCCGAAACCGGGCTGTTTATAAAGCTCACGTGGAAATTTCTAGGCGGGCTAAAAAGTGATTCTGAAAATAGAACTCATCTGTCAAGGGCAAGTGAAGAACAACCAATTAAATCTGTCTCAACGAAAACGGTTATTCTATTGGCAGTTGTGTAGTCCAGTTACGTTCGGAGCTGGTTCTCCTAATAGAAAGGGCCAATCAAAGCAGAGAGAGAAGCTACTATTGGGATAGTCAATCGACTCAAATGAACGCAGACGAAAACTCTGTCTCCTTATTAGCCATTCATGGTGACAGATAACAGATGTTCTTCAAATGCTATATAAACGCACGCGGGCACAAACTGATGATGTCTCCTCGTATGGTAATCAAACGTTTGCAGGTCAACTGTCAAGATCGGCGAACAGATCAACAACCACCTGATCAACAATCGATTGTAGTGTTGGAAGAATGGTGACTGCAGGAAGAGTTTCCAGTGGCCAATTTGAAGTATATATAATGTGAAGATTTTCATCTATGGAGTTTTCCGCTGCCATTTGGACACAAAAACAAATACATCCGTTAAACCCATCAAAAAAGTTATCGAGTGTGCTATAAAAGGTGGTGGTCAAGTGATTTTTTTGGGAATAGGGGTAAAATCAGACAGGGCTTGAAGGGACAGATATGTCGGTCCCCCTAGAGCCATCGAGTTGACTTGCAATTCACAGATGAGGACCTTTTGCAATTCTCCCCCAAGTAAACACTGTAGTGAACTTCACTTTCCTCAAGGCCTGTGTTAAAAACCCCGCAGGATGACAATGTTCCGGAACATGAAAGACATCAAAGGTTAGTTGAGGCACTTTTGGGATGAAAGTAGATAAGTCGGTTTGTTCTGTTTCCTCAGGAACCGAACTTTCACAGTTTTAGGCCATAAATCCATCTCATGCAAGAGTGAAATTTTCACGGTTCACTCAAGGAACAAACCGGATATGTTCTTCCATTGTTAAAAATATCTGAAGAGAGCGACTTGTGTTGAAAACGGATTGTCACTGTCATACAACTGCGTACGCTGCTAAAACCGAAAGCAGTGCACTGTCCGTTGCCGTTTCGCCAGTTATCCAGGGGGTACACAAAACCGGGTCAGGAAAGAAAAGTCTAACGGTTTTCTGCATTCACAGGACTGACAAACCTTAGTGATTTTACTATCCAGGTAGGCACAAACCAACCACAAGGCAGGCCTTCTCTGTCTAAAAGAAGTCGACAACGTAGGCAAAGCAACCCAAAGGCCAATGAATCTTGAATTCGGCCTTGAATGAGGCAATCCATAGCTGCTGGAAATATCTCAATAGTACCGGAAGGAAACGGTGAAAAATCGGCATATAAAAATAACATTTTGAATGGGGAATATTACTGTGCGCAAATGGTCTAAAAAAGTGTTTCTACTGTGAGTGGTGCACCGGAAATAACAAGAAAGACATTTGTTAGAAGCTTGATCATACCTGGAACTAAGGGAAATGGAGGCTTTTCTGTTGCCACGGCAACAATAGTGTCTGGTTTTGTAGACAGTTTTCAAATACCCACTAAAGTATACACAAAGTTGTCTGTAATATTGGGATGGATTCCATCGTTGCGAATTGACTGTAGCACGTTGGAACGACCACGTTGTGGTCGTAACGGAAGCACCCCGTACCGATATGTCAAAGTGGCTTTACTTTTCACGGGAGGGTGGATTTGGTGAGTGGTGATGATTTGGTGTTGGGATTTTCCTCAGACTGTCATTTGTCAGAAGAGTTTACCATGCTGATGTAGAGAAAGTGGGCGGAAAAACTCACCACCTGTGGAAAACTTTCATTAGATTGATTTGCCACCACTTGTGACGTCAGTGAATCCAAAAATGGAAACTCGACGGTACCGTTTTGCAAAAAGACCCGCTTAGGGATAAATTATTTACATATAGCCTACATTCGAGTGGACGGTTCTCCCAGCATTGTGTTTCCTCAGCGGAACGACTTGTTTTACATACATCGAACATCCTGTTTGAATCTCGACTTTACCATCACAATTTTAGTGACATAGGTTTAACCAATCAGGGTCATGCAGGTTCTCCACTGGATTTTATTGATCCAGTCGACCACACGGGTTGGATATTTTGCCATTATCATCATCATCGCCATCGACAGCAAAAACAGATGAGAACATTGTTGATTCGTTGACGAACAACCATGTCAATTTATTTGAATGAAGCATTATAATGGAAAAAAGAACGAGATGGGGGAGGGAGGTGGACCAAAAATACCCGAGGTGCCTACACCTACAGCACTCAGTCAGGGAATCGGGATAGAAACTGACAGTAGGAACGACACTGATGCCGTTACGGTCAGTGTCTCCAGTCAAGCACTGCATCAAATGAATCCCATCCTGGAAGCCCAGGACACCCTTCCTTCCCTCCTGTCATGTCAAACTACGTCCACCTCTGCATTTCCGCTACTCCGAATTAGACAGGGTTGGTCTCTGCAGGCCGCAACTCAGCACATGGCGCAGCTGCTTGCAATGCTGGATGCATTTTTTCTTAGGAAAGTACCGTCTGTTTCACCAACACCAGTCTTCATATCACAATTGCTAATTTGCTGGTCCAAGTAGATTCCAACTATTAATTCTGGGACATCGGTGGTCAGAGAACTGAAAGTTTCTCGGATCCTCCACACGATCCTCGCACTCACAAAACAACACAGTTCGTACTATAATCTGATATAAGCGTTCTTTGAGACCCAGTGATATGCCTCTTTAATGTCACAAGTGACACAAACTGGGAAACGCCATTCTGGCCTTTGAGATTCGTGCGTTCACTTTGTCTGACACACTACCTTTGGGGTTGATGCGACTTCCAGTGTCACTCCTTGACCTCGTGGAGGCATGTTCAAGGATTGTACGTCCTGCAGCATCACTTTGTGGGCGGGAAACACCTGTCTTGCCATAGGAACGCGGAACTTCGGTTCCACCAACCTTTGCAATGGAATTCAAGACTTTGAAAAACCCACGAGGATGCAACTGGGTAGGTGTTTAGATTCACTGTTATTCCTTGCCAACGAAACCGAATCCCCGGTATAAAGCAAGCACGTTCAGGAATGACTACTTTTTCGGTCAAATCAGGCAACCGCACAGTGCCGAAAAGCACAGTCGGTTTGCTAGTCACTAATCAAACCCGTGCGGTGAGTATAGAAGGGTTTGTGATGGCTGGCTTTGACTTAAACAATCATGCTTACGCGTCTTCTTGAAGAAGACCAGAGCGATCGATTGTGCCTGGTTCAAAACGGGAAGAACATCAAGAAACAATGCCAAGATGAGAAAGAAAGGCATCCGGGACCGCAGGAGATTTTTCATTGGTTCGTCCAACTCGAATGAAAGCTTTGGCAAGCCTTCATGACATGGTATTCACGTAATACCTACAGGTCATCCTCACCTGATGGTCACTACTATTTCTGAGGTGGGTGAGTAACGCCTTATTGGTTGGAAGGTGAAGTTTTCGAGGCCTTGTTTTATCCTGGCATGGCTTCGAGCATGAAACCAAAGTAGGAGACAATAAACTTCCTCCCTAATATGCTTACAGTTCACGTGCTTCGTTCGATCTGCATTCATTTTCTCACTTGCTCAGTCACAATAACGGCATAAGACCTCTAACCTAAAGCCCTTGCGTACCCTCCACTGGTTGGTTCGCCTAATAGTAGGCCGCATATCATGGGACATCTGTAGGAACGTGGCCACAGGCCACCTTGCGTTATCATTGGCCGAAGCATGCCTCGCATGTTTCTCTTACCTATTTATACACAGAATCCGTTTCAGAGTTCCTATGCGTACCTAGTAAACAGACCTGTTCTTCTATCATGTTAATTCTGGACGGAACACACTACATATAAGGTTACCGAAAACCCTTCCACAAACCACCACTGGCCTCGAACTTCTTGGAACTCATCAATCACTGAGCTTCCGTCAGCGTTGTGCTCTAAATGAACACCAAATTGCAAACACGTGATGAATTACTCATTTGCAAATCACCTTTATGTCACCGAAGGACACAACTGAAGCTCTCGCTTCTGGTGTTCTTCAACTGAGTGTGTTGGAAAAAGACCGCGTTTCAGTTTAGTTACTTCTACTACGATTGTATAGGACGATTTCCAGTGGCTTTAGGATAACTTAATTACCTCTGCTTTCCTTGAAACATGACTAACCTGATAACCATTACAATAAGCCTGGCAAAACTTTTGTGTCAGAAGCTACAACTCCGCCTTTCTGAAAAACATGTTCACTCAAACCATCGTACACAGCCTCACGGTTAGCATTGGCGAACGAGATACCAGAAGGTGACAACCGCCTGTCATTGTGGCTGCGATCAATATGGGTCGATTGTCGCAGGGTATCTTACTTGAATTTTCTTGTGAGTGCTACCTTGGCTCCATTATGGCCAGACTGGCGGTATCGTTTAGGACCTTAGTGTTTGTAAAGCGTAGCAAACTGCGAGTTATCGATCTGGCATTCAACCAACTGGCTTGTCGTCAAGTGTGTGGACAACCTGAAATAGACAGAAGTTAGCTAGTTTTGTTTAACAGTGGAACACCAGCACCCGACTCACAGTCATGTTTGCAAATGCGACCGGCAAAGCTCATAACTGGTTCTCTTCTCCACTCGTGTTCCTTGTTCTTTTGCACCAAGAGATACTATGATAATTTATCGGAAAAACTATTAAAGCAATCCGCGACCAGACAACTGCCAAAGGCTTACGATGTTGGATTTTTCGCTCAATGGAGAGGCTAGGATTGAGATTCAAGTCGCATGGTTTTGCACATCCGAACGTGAATTTTCAGCATGGACAACACCCAGTAAAGCTTATTCTGATATGAATACACATGTTTGTTTGTTGCTGAAATTTATGGTGGACATTCTCTTGGGGATGACAATGATCCGCTTCACATGCTCAATCTCAGTAGATAACCTCATCCTGTAGTGCGAAACGGGAAACACCAGACAACGAACGGACTCGATTAAAATCCAGCGGATCATTGGATAAGCTTTCAATGTTCTACAGCCCTAATACTGCGTGATGCAACCAGGCAGCTAATTACATTTATGCAAAAGGTTGCTTTGGAACAGTTTCTTTAGGTGAACTGGGAAAATCCAAATGACGTTTGCCCTCCTTTATGATACTGAGTACACAGACAAGAAACCATGATCGAGAATGCATGAGGTACTCACCAGAAAGCGTAGCCGATCTAACCGCTGATAGTCAAGTAGGAAGAACGTTCGCACAAGGATTCGAATGCACTTTGCCGAACGCTTGCTGCGATCTTGTCAGGTCAAGCGACTCTAGCCTAACACCAAGGCACCAAAAGTGCTAATCTGACCCTACCTGTCCGAATCCGAAAGCGAATAAGGACCTTGCAGTTTCAAAACGATCATATTTCTATCCTAAACATCAAACAGCCATCCTAGTCTGTTGACTAGGATGCTTCAGTTCATAAATGTCATTCCTCAATTATTAGATGGCATCCAAGAGTTCCAATATCTCGTGGTATTTCGGGCCAGTTTCGTCCCAGGGGAAGAGCGTTTATTCATTTTTCAATCCATTACGTCTCCATAAACAGACGCTTTTCCAGGACACTATTTTGAGCCCTGTTTGAAGGTTCATTCAGTTTATCGACCCATAATCAAGTCTGAGTGAAACCAACCCCATGTTCTTCAACCTCCCCCCACCAAACAAGCAGAAAATGCTCCATCCTGAATGAAGAACAGCGTCCACTTGGGACATTTGTAACTCATGATGGCCGCTAATCGGACACAAACCTCAGCATATTTTCATCAACTTCGAAAAACGAACTTAAGCATGAAGGATAACAAGGTATTCATTCTCCCTAATTGCTTCACTGGACGACAAGGATAATAGTCCGTATTCCAAAAGCCCACAGTTCTAATTAAAGAGAGCGTAAAGTTCCAAAAATAGTAGCTAACTTTGACGAAACCTTTGTATTGAAACCGGCTTCTATCCGATAATCATAGAGCCGTTTTTTCTCGAACAGGAATTTCCCCGTCATTACCACAACCGCTACTCCACAGCAGTTTATTTTCAAAACCAGTAGTTGGAGACGAAGTATTCGTTGAAACGAGAAGTGAGTCGGATGCCGCCGTGCCTTTTCTGCAGTCTGCTCCGGGGACCCGGATTTTCGATTCTAAAGCGAGTTAGTATCGCTCCGTAAACTGTGTAGTGCAATTTTGCACCGGAACATTTGCTGCAGACATGTTTATATTCCCATAGGCAGAGGAATGGGATCAGATAGTCGCTGCTCTTGGGTCAGGTACACGACAACCCTTGGTTCAGAGTGGCGCGACATGATGCGTGATGAAACGTTTGCACTCACGACCGACCATGCACTGGATTCGAACGACCGGGAAGCAACTCTCTTTAGTGACACTTTTAACGATTGAAGCTGTCGATTTCCATTTTATGTTGAAAGTAGTGAGCAAGTTCCCCCGTCCTAAGACTAACATCTTCATGTAAGTGTTCTTGGATAAAATCAATCCTTAAAACGAGTAATTCCTGGGCTGGAGTGCCTGTAGTCTTTTGAAATAGCATACAGGTTATTTACGGGTTCGAATCAGTTCCCCCTAAAACACATAAGGAACCCTTTGGAAATGAAATGAGTGATTCTTATTGATAGGGAGGTAACAGCAGCATTTATATGAAGGACTTACTCATCAACAGTTTGTTGTCAATGCTCCCATTTTGGAGCGACGGTCCCCCAGGGCCACTCACATCGGGCGTTCTAGGTTGAATGATTGCTGTCAGTCCTATCCATATTTCACCTTACGTAGCCTAGCGATAAGTATTGTATAGTTAATAAGCTGAGTACTTTTATCGGCTCTTATCTTGCATAACACCACATCTGTATACCGGAAAACCTCCTTTTTGAGGAACTTCCACCTATGCAAGTTAACGGAGACTCAACAGCTAAGAGGACTGTGGGTGGTGTACTCACCTGCGCTGGAGATCAAATTGGGAAATCAGTTTCCCATAGGGTTATTCGCACATGCACTCTCTTCATTGCATGAAAATCGCAATTCACCAGCTCCTACAGGCCTGTTCTCATGAAGAAGTGTCTATCTTCCCGAAGTGTACACTCACCGACCTCACGAAGTTTGCTGTTTCCGAGGGAACTTTGTGCTTCTCCTAAGTCTGCGATGATTTCAGTCAATCTGATAAATTCTTTCCCCGACAATCTAGTTTGCCTAACTCGAGGTCAGGCCAGTCTTAACTGCACATTTGTAAACGGTCCACTTACAGATATAAGGCATCCTTGTGAACGTCTGACCAACGCAACATCAGAATTCTCCCAAAGGTACACTCAAAAGACAACAGTCCAGCCGTGACACACCAAAAAAAAACGAATTATTTGAAAGTGACTTGAACTGTATCCGATTAGCACTCGAGACTACAGACTTCGCTTTCTTTGGTGACAATGACCTATCCACATATAGCGGTGTAACCCCAATTCACCTAAAGTTCAGCTTCGATTTGTGCTATCCCCTGGAAGTACAGTGATACGCCCAGTTAGTTTCATTTTGCTTCTGTTCAAGGAACTCCGTCACTATAAGAAGGACAAGGCAGCCTTCTGCCCTTATTAAGGTGGAGATTTCCGGACTGAGCGATCTTTATGCAGATTTCATCATGCGGTCAAACGGGACAAATACCTGGAAGGCGACAAAACTCACATGAGTCAGAGAACACTCAAAACTCTAATGGAGGTATCAGCCAGCCACACCACTCTTTTGTTGTCGAAGCCAGTAACGATAGCCGATTTACATATATTTGTTCCACCGGGGAGTGCGGATACACAAGCTGTATCCACCAGCGAAGTATGAGACGAACTGAGTAAAGCTCTGCAAATAAGACCAGTGGATATAACAGTTTGTGTCCTTTGGCTTTAAAAGAACTTTCTGCCCCAAGCTGTCCTCTCATTATCCGTGTCCTTAATTAGTCATAAATCGTCAAAAATGCAGGACCACCTTGGTAATGTGTCGAAAACTTCGACGCGTTCATATAAATATATTTATAAATATATATATTTATGTATATATATATATATATAT